>VZTF01000681.1:1107246-1355019 GCA_013397755.1 Cnemophilus loriae
TGCTGCAGTCTGCCTTCAGGCCTGTGTCACATCTCACTGCTCCAGTGGGGAATGTCTGAGGGAGCACCTCGACTCAGGATGTGCAGTGGTGAGTTTTACAGGCTCTGCACATGGGCACAGTTCTTTTCTGGGTGCTGGGTATCAGGTGCAATGCTGGTGTTGACATTGCATGAAAAAGAAGTACAAAGCTAAGGACAGCGAGGCACAAACATGAGAGGGCTTTAAAAATTACGGAAGAGGTGGAGGGACGAACACACCTTGAATGTCAATAAAGCAGGTCTTTAAAAAGGCCAAGGACCTTGCAGCTCCCATCTCAGAATTTGTGCTCTGTGCCACACCAAGAAACCCTCGCCAAGGGGGCTGTTTTCCTGTACTGCAGCTCTAACGTGAGCCTGAGTGTGAGCAAGAGGAATGTGCTGACCTCCACGAGCCCGCCATGGCTCTGCCTGTTGGGATTCCATCTGAGCACTGAAGCCTTCACAAGGACTGGGAGCCTCCTTCAGGCAGAATCCAGCCTTCAAAAAGCAAAATCCAGATGCAGTCAAGCTTGCTACCAGTCCAAGAGAAGGCGAAGGTGTAGATTTGAAGGTGGCTGAATATTTTCCCTTTTCAACTCTAAGGGTATTGTGGTCAGAGCCCGACTTTGGTTGCATTTAAAGCAAATAGGAACATGTGAGTGTAGTTCCAGAAAGAATCTGGCACTAAGTAAATCATAATTATTCTGCCTTCTAAAACAGAATACAGGTTACTTAGCACTCTGATGCCTGAACCATCTGTGAAAAATTAGTTAACTAATGAGCCAAAATACATTGCAGCTTCTATGTGGGTTCAAGGTGTTAACAAAGTAAATGCATTGCTGTTTCCCTGAGCACATTATCAGCAATATGATTTTTGGGGCCATGTGCTGAACATTATGTGTTTTCTTTCCTAGGAAGCTTCATTTCAGCTAATTGTCTCTCCAGCTCCCAGGGAGAACACAGAACAAGCTGTACTACATCTTGACAGTATTTTGATGGAAGACTGAAAAGTCTGGGGTCCTGAATGAAGGTGGGTTTTCAACAGGGAACATTTTGTGTTTACTCACAGACCCTAGGAAAGCTGACTTCTGTTTTATGGAACTTTAATGTCAATATGGCTGCTCTGAAGAACTTGCTCTCACAGATTTCCATCTCAAAAACCTCTCTATTCCCTGAGTCCAGACTAACAGGATATTTCTTGAGTTTTCTTTCCCCTGTTTTGGATAATTTGGCTTTTTTCCCTCTTTATGATCACTTGTCCAACAGTGGAGAAGATCTCCTGCTGGGAAAATGGGTGTGTTTTGTAGCAGGGTGACTATCTCATGTCAGGCAGGATCACAGCTTGAACTCGTTGGTGTTGAAAGGTATAATTTCTGCCCTCCCATCACTGCCCTTCTCAGACATGCCTAAATGCAACTAAATTTTAACATCTGGAGGCCAAAAGATATTCAAAGCCAGATTCGCCTGGGAGGAAGAAGTAATTTCTTTTAGCAGTCCAAGAGACCAAATGGATGTTCTGAAAGGGATGTTTGCACCTATTACCACATGTAGAATTATTTCTGGGTTTTCAACCTTGTTTTCATTCATCTGTGGCAACGTCTTGGCATTGTTTGCCCATGTAGAAGCAAGAAAAATATATGGCGAATGCTCCTGTAGTATCTCTCTAGGATTCTTTCCTAACCAGCTATCCTAAATGCAGGAAAACTGGTCTAGCTACAATGCCCAGCTTCTAAAACACACCTGATACAAGACAGGCCTGGGTCACAAACCTCCTGCAATCCTGGCTCAGAGCTTTTACTCTGCGGGTGGAAGTGAGTGAAGATGGAGACTGAGTGAGAGACAGGCTGACCGTGCTGGACAGACGCCTCATGAACGTCACCTTGCTCAGGGCAACCTCTCACGTGCAGGAGCCCAGGGGGAAAACAGACACTACATGAGGACTGTAGGGAACTACTGAGATTAAAACAATTAAAACAACAGGAACAAAACAGACACAATGGGACAAAAAAACGGACAGGAACTGTTCCAAAGAAACACCATCGGATGGAAAATCAAGCATTCCTCCTTTGCCATTAGGCCCATAAGAAATTTGTTCTACATGCAGCCAGGGTGAAAAAGAGGAAACAGAAAGAAATGTTAGGAATTTTTGGAGTCATGCCTAGCAGAGGGATGTTTGGAGTTGCAAAAGTAAAATGATTGATGCGATTTTCTTTCTTGTGGTTTATTTTTCTTAGAAGTATGAAAAATGGCTCTTTCACATGCCAAAAATTACAAGACAGGTAGGATGTTCCTGTTTGTTTGCTTTTGTAATATCGAAATTAGGATCAAAGATTGATGTTTAAATAAATAATTAATGAAATAGCATCAGCCCTGTATCCTAATTTCCATATTTGCAAGACTGAAAACAAACCCTGGAAAAGTGAGCAACAGAAAGCATCTCAAAGCTGTGAGAATATGTCCACCTTCAGCTGGAGGAACCTGAGTCATTTCAGAGCCTGAACTGCACTGGATGCAAGAATTGCCTTCTGGACCATGTGCTCTCGTGGTGCTGGTTGTCACCTGCAGGGGGTCACATCACTTTCTCTAAAGATACTGCTGATATGGGGAGTGCTGAATCGAGTGTGAGCTGACCTAAGAACTGTAGTAATCAAAATCCTTGGGTCTTGTCCACTACCACTTGATACACCTTTGATTCTTTGGGCTGGCTTTGGCTTGGACACTGTGTGACCAGACAGATCCTTCTGCAAATGCTCATTTGGTAATAATCTGGTTTCTAGAAATCCAGAGATTATGGTTTAAATGTCTCTGCATTGGGTTATGTTAGCAAACAAGTATAAGGCCACACATACACTTCTGGTCAACATGCTTTCATTAACAAATAACTCAGTAATTCATCAAATACGTTGGAGCATCATTCTGATTACTTAAAGATGCAGCTCTTGAGAATTTACTAAACCATTGCAACTCATGTTCCTCATGATTGTAACGTGAGGAACGGACATGGCTGCAGCCAAAAGGAAGCACACTTCTGACATGTCCAAGATCACAATACCAGTCTGTGGACTGTGGCAATGCTGTTCTGAGCAGGTCAGTTTTCATGACGGATGCTCATGTCCAGGAGTGTGGCTGTATGCAGTGCCCAAGCTTGGCTACTAACTCAGGCCTGGGTTTGTGCTCTTAAAAAATTCTTCTTTTTAAAGCGAGGTCTCTGAAAATACTTCACAGGCCAGTAGGCAAAGGCATGTGGCAGCTGCAGGTCTGGGCTCAAAAATGCAGTGTTTGTACCCCTTTGGACTTGCTATAAATTTGGTGCGTGCTGGGATCTGAATTGACTCAGGGAATGAAAATGCCCACCCTTTGCAGGGCTTTTCAAAATGGACTTCCCATGTCTTCCAACCAGCATTTCATTTTAGGAAACACCAAAATGCTTTCCGCATGAGAACTCCCTCTGCAAGCATGGATCCAAGCCAGGGTAGTCCCATACTCTGCAAAGCTGTGCAGTTCACATGGCACAGATGAGCGTCCCTTCCAGATAAAGCTCTGTGAAACCAATGGTTACACCACAGCAGCCCCCTGCCATCACCTCATACAGCAGACACATTCATAGCAAGTGGATCAGCCAGGATCCAGTTTCCAAGTGCAGGGCTTGAAGGATTAGACACTCCCATTGCTGCTCAGTGGGAGCCGGGCATTTTACTCCCCTGCACATCACACTGAGTGGTCACACCCCTTTTCCTCCACCTCCCCCACCTCCTCGCCCCAAGCTTTCGTGATTAACATGGCAATGGAGATTGAACTGTGTGCATACATTGATTTGCTGGGTGTTTTGGCAAAAGGAATCAAATCCAAGCTACTTACCTCAGCGCAGACCCCTTTGGCGTTGCAATACCATAGCCTTTGGAGTCCAAGTTACCTCCCACCTTCATGGTGTCGCAGGGCTTCCGCTGCTCGATGTACTCGTTCATTGTGGACTCCAAGAGGTATGCATACTTCCCTTTTGACTTCCTCACCCGGATCATCCCCTCTTCCGTCGTCCTCACAAAAACGGAGGGCTCGGCTGACTTCATGTACGTCCACATCTTCTCAAACACTGCTATTTTGGATCGCTGCGTAGGACAGCAGAAACCCAAACAGAAGCGTTAACAGAGGTTTGGGTGCCCCCTGAGATTCCCAGCTTGGACTGAACACACACCCACACATCAAATGGGCCAAGGAAGCCAAAAGGGGTAACAGGATGTTACCACTTCTGCACCAGGGCCCGGATCATTCCCTGATTTTCTGGCCCATATTTGTGTACGGAGTGATTTTGTGGATCAAACCAAGGGCAAACCAAGCTGGAAATCTGGAGATAGTTTCATTTGGAGTTGCTCGGAGAAGCTCCTCGGTAACGTGGGGAAGCACATGGATATTCCATATTTGTGTTCACAACTACAGAATATCACATGCACTGGAGTCACTGCCAATCTCCTGGCAGGCTGTAACATGGTGAGGGGAAGCAAGTGAAAAAAAACAGACCTGAGGATGAGAGAGGACGGACCTGGACGACTTGTCACATGAGAAGCTAAGAAAAATGTGTGCATTAAAAATTTGCATTAAAGTTTCCTTTTTACCCTAAAAAACTCTTTAGTGGAGCCAGCTTCCAGGGTGCCGTAGGCGATTTCTGTCTGCTTGGCCAAGTCCTCTGCGCTCTCGATGGGAGACACCATCCTCTCCACGGTGAGGAAGGCAGCCAGGTTAGCTGTGTAGGAGGATATGATGATCAAGGTGAAGAACCACCAGACGCCACCAACTATGCGGCCGGAGAGAGACCTGGGCACAGAGAGGAGAGTCAGACAGGAGGAGGGTGAAGGTCTGGAAGGTGCAGCTTGCTCTTGCAGGCCCGTCATTTACGTGGCCATTTAGCCAAAGTCACGCTCTCCAGCCGCTTCCAAGGAAGCCAGAAGTCTGTCTCAGTTCCTAATTTACTTTTAATGGTGTCGTTGTAATTAGAGTGGGGATAAAAAAATTCACCGTGAAAAAATATTAGCTACAAGCTGAGAGAATTTGCTTTGATTTTCAATTCCTTTCAGAGTACAATATTAATAATAAGGGATGGAGATAATTATGAGAAAGTTTAGCTGGGCAGGGGGCAATGCCCATTAACAGTGTCCCTATCAAGGTCTCTGTTGTACCATGTACCCCTGGCAGGAAGGAGCACCAGCATGGAACCAGACCAGACACACAGCCCAGCTGTGATCTTTTGGTGAGCTCCACCACCACCTGAAGTTTAAAAAAAAACAACCCCTGTGTTTTTCTGTAAGACATATTGAAGCTCAGAGAGGAGTTATGGCCTTAATGAATAATTTGCCTACTGACATTCTCTCTTTTGTATTCAGCAGATGGTTAGACAAGATGTTGTAATGATGCTTTAAAATCTAGGTGTTTTGTACTGTCTGCAATCAAATAGCCAATTAACTGTAACCATTCGATAGCTACGGAGGCAAATAAGTCAAGCAGGCATTAATATTAAAATATTTTCATATAATTTTTAAGAGTAGAAGATGACTTTAGAATGATGTCAGTATTCAGGCATTCTGTTTAAATTATTTATGTTCTCCTTCTCTAGATGCAGAGCACTGTCCCAGACAGAAGGGAACATACAATGCTATTTGATAAAGCCAGACAGCCTGACTAAGGAGGAGCTGCCTGTGAGAAACACCATTTATTTCTCCGTGGGGGACCATGTTTCAGCATTGTCTTTCTACTGATCTGAGTCACTTCGCAGAAATATGGTTTATGGGATGGTAACAGAGATATCCCAGTCCAGCTAAGGGCTAAAGTTAGGTGAGATAAATGTGACCATCTTGCATCCCATCTGCAGAGAATGCTCAGCCTTCAGGACTGTCAGCACATACAGCTTTACCATTTGCTTCATATTTGGAGAGGGACTGGGGAGGGAGGCAGCTATAGATTCAACTCACACATCTTCAGATTGATGAGGAAGAGGAAGAAAATTAGTCTGGATGATGTGTGCTCAGGGAAGGAAGTGCTCAGAAAAGGCACAGAGGCATTAAACAAAAGTAACCAGATAATGTCAAATACAACAATCTCTGCTGATGAAGGCCACTTTGAGCTGGCAAAATCCATTTGCATGGCAAATAATCACATTCATCTCCAGCTGCAAATTATGCAGCCTTTCCTTCCTGATGAAGCTGGGATATTTCTGCGACTCATTTCAATCCCTTCAGCGGCAGTCAGCCGGATTCCTACCTCCAGACTCTCCATACCCTGGTGATATCCACCACCAGCTAATCCCAGAGGGCTGCCTGCCCTCAGCTGCAGAGGGCTTATGCTTCCCAGCTTCACACCTGGCACTGACAGCATGGAAAAGTAACTTTGGGGTGTTGAGCCTGGAAGGTAACAGGGAGGGCTGGGGGAAGAGGGGGAAGGGGCTGTTTCTTTCCCCTGGGAGACAGAAGGGTGCAGACAGGATTTGTGTGTCCATCCAGCCTCATCCGTGCTCTCTCTGCTGCTGGTGCTGCTCATTTCTCCTCACGGCATGAGGACGTGCTCACTCTCACAGACTGGAGGAAGGAGAGGAGGTCAGCAGCTTGCTAGGACTGCCAGCATGGCTGGGGCCTCGTGTGTGTAATGTTTTGTTGCAGACACTGCTAGTGGGCAATGCTTGCCCTCGTTGCTGGATTGCCTTGGAGCTGGAAGCTGTGAACCGAAACTGAAATGCACAGCAGAGAAAACACTCAGCACATGGGATCTACGAGACATGGCCCTTTTGCTCCGTGGCTGTGCAGCATTTAGCACAAGGGAGAGCTGGCCAGTGAAGGAGGCTCTGGGAGGACAGAGAAATTCAATAAAGAGTGTAACGACAGTCGTGATAAACACCACACAAGCAGATGTGATCCCGTGTGACACTCCCACGGCTCAAGAACAGTGAGCACAGGGTGAGCAGAACAAGTTGGGTTTCTCTGGTCTCTTTAGACTCTGAGCCAATGCCAGTTACTGCTTGCCATGGCGAGTGCTCGCAAAGGCACTATCTGTTACCACCTTGTTCTGCTACTTCTGTAGACCAAGCAGACGAACAGCAGTGCCTCCCTCACGGGACACATTTGCAAAGTGCCTTTGTAATTTAGGAGATGATGTCTGATTTCTGGAAGTGACTTCAACACTAGGGAGCTAAAAGCCTGGTCAGAAACCAGTGGGACTTAGAATTATGTTTATGCTCTAGTAAGAGCAGTCACAGAGGAGTAGGTACATCTCGTACCTTGAAGTCACTGTGAGGTTTTGAAAGTCTCACTCTGGAGCTAGGTAACAAAAAATGACCTTGCACTTGACTGACAGAAATGTTCTGCAGCTTGAGCCCCGGCTCAAGTTCTTTTCACTAATGGGCACTATGGGGTTTAAATCCTCTTGCACATGAGGATGTGTCCCTGTACCTGTTCAAGCATAACATGAAGAGATCAGCTCCCTGCTGAGTGGAAACAAGTCAGTAACTGAGCCCTCTGCAGAGCTAAGGTGAGACTGAGTGCCCTGGACTTTAAAGGGTGCTAAGGTTCAGATATTTGTATCTATCTATTTGACCTCTGGATTAATTCACGTTCATTATCGTAGTAATCCTTGCAAATAGCAGGGTCTAAAAACAATCGGGCTAAAATAAGCACAGGTAACAGTGCAAGAGGCTTTAACGAATGGCTGATTCTGGGGTGCAAAACGAGGTAAAATATCTAAATAGACCAGACTGTACATTTTTCAACCTGTGTTACTCCTTCTGCACCTAGACTCTTCTTTCCTGTACAATCGAAATTAAGATACCTCGTTTTCTTCTGCTATCCCTGCCTGTGCTGTGTAAAATAACACACACACCCCCACTCTTCTCCCTGGCTTGGGATCCTGCCTGTCCCTCGCAGAACTGGCAAGAACAGGATGCTCCTTTCCATCATTACCCTTGCAGGAGTAAGTAATAAATACTCTGCCCTCATTATCCACAGTGCACAAGCTACTTAAAATTAGAGCTGGCTGGGAACCAAGATTTCAGGACCGTGGAAAACTCGGAAATTGTAAATAAAACCTTAATATTCTCATTTGGAATGCAAAGATAACAGTTGCAAACGTCCTCTAAAAGTAGCACTCTGAAAATGGTTGTTTTGGGCCTGTCCAAACTTTGCCTTTTGCTATTACTTATAGTTTAATTTCTGAAAGGCTAAATGGTATAATTTTAACATGGTAAACAATTTTGTTTCTGCTTTCTCATTACAAATAATTTTCTTTCAGCTTTTATAATGCATTAAGTCCTTACCTATTGAATGCATAATTTAAAAGATAATTCTGAAATGTGCTATTTTAAATCTGCCTCATGAAAATACTGCAGATGACCAAGCTGAAAGTAATAATCTTGATTTTCTTACTTACATGACTTTTTAAAAAGCTTTCCTTGCAAAAGCAGCTGCATTTTGCCAGCAGAATGCAGAGAGGACTTGTAAGTTCCCTTTGTTCCCGTGAAGAGATTTGTTTTAATGTTTTAGCCTTAGCATTGATGGATTCATACAGAAATAGAAAATCATGCAGCTATAATCTAATTTCTTAAAACAAAATGCAATCCTTGATCAAACAATTTTCTCTTTGATCTCATCCCTCATGGAAGGTAGGGAAAGCCGGCAGGAGTCTGCCTCTGCTTTGCCATCTATTAGAAGAGAACAATACATTTTTGCAAAAAAGTATGAACAAGATCATCAGAAAATATACAGAGTAAGCCTCATTGGAAAACTGTTCAAGCACCATCTCAGTTCTCTCCCACTTCTCCCTTCCCCCTCCCCAAAGCCATTCCTTATGGAGAATTACACCTAAACTGACAGTGTTTTAATTAGAAGTGCAAATCTGGGATCCTGAAGCCATAGTTGCTTTGGGAGGATTTCCCAGATTTGCTGTAAAATTCAAGTCTAATAAAGGCTCACTTACTCAACTGACATATTTGTCAGCGAATGAATTTATGCAAAACTGTTGAAAGAAAAGCTCTTCTGTGCTTGTGCTGCTGATTGTGGGTCAAACCCACTTGTGGTCTTCTGCCCACACAGAGCCTCTGATCTCCAGCACTAGTGTGTGAATTTGATACTGATCTAGACAATTCCATTGGTTCTATCTGAAATCTGACTCGGTAGTGGATTAATTGCGAACATTTTGCACCAGTTTTGCTCTTATTTTAAGCAAATTTTCAACATTAAACTCTGTCAATGTAAAGAGCTTTGCTTTTCCTCTGTGTCACAGACCATCTGGCATGGTTGGTCTCACTGCTGTCCCTCTGTCCCTCACGCAAACCCCAGATCTGCTCAAAAGGAAAAGGAAGAAACTCAGTGTGCGGTTATGGAGCTGGGGTCATCTCTGGGTGCATCCATCAAGTACACACTGCAAACCTCATATCCTCTTCCTCTCAGCTGTGCCATAGATAGTTTTGAACGAGCTAACAACTGTGGGCCACAAATATTGAGGGATTATGATGCAAGTTTCTCTGTACATGCTGCATTACTAATTTTCTTGCCATATTAGTTTGCTTTTACTTATTATTGAATCCTAGCTCCTGGTACAAGAGTCTGGAGTCCTGACTGCAGTGCTGGGTTTTAACATGGAGTGCCAAGAAAGCCTTTACAAATACAGAAGTAAGAATGTTCTCCACTGATACTCTAATTTACCTCTCCCAGATGTAAAAATTCTTTCTTCATCTCTCACAACTTTTCTACAGAGCTAAGAGCTGGTTATTTTTGTTCCCTGTGGGTAACGTAAACCAGGGAGACAGAGTAAGGAAGCTGAGGGTGCACAGGTACCAAGAGTCCCATGCTGGCTCTGTCCTGATTTTCTTTCTCTAATTATTGTTTTAAAAAACAAAAAAACCAGAAAACAACAACAACCACAACAACAACAACAAAAGAAAATATTTAGGGCTTCTTAACTTTTATATATGGGCTGGAGATCTGCTCTTGTGATTTCAGGCAAACCCTGCCAGTTCATCTGACCCCCAAAGCCAGCATGCTGGAAGGAGGCAGTATGGATTATGATATCCCAGCAGAAGTCCCTTTAAGAAGGGGCCTTGTGGATGCTCACAGAGTAAATATTGCATCAACTCAATGTGATCTCTGCAAACACAGAGAATCTCCCAGATTCAGCAGGGGGATGTATATCTGCGAGGCGTTAATTATAAATCATGGTTTATTTACTGTTTCTTTCTGCCTGAGCTAATGGCTTTGGACAGCAGTATATGCTCCCTCTCCTGCTGTTTCATCTCTTCTTTTGCAGAATATGTCGGCACTTTTTTCCCCTTCAATTTCCCTTTAATGGGCATAACCTCATTCTAAAATGAGTTTTCCTGCTTAGTCAGAAATGCATCATGCCACTTGTGGTTCTCCAGTCATTGGGCCTTGGATTACTGCAGTGCTAAGTATAAGCATGACTGCATGGAGCAGCTTCGTGCTGTTTTTGAGACATTCACTTAGCATTTTGACAGGCAAGAGGTGCCTAAGCCTAATCAGAGGACTAGCATCCAGGAGCTGGGTTTTTCTGTTCCCTGTGAAGCCCTGCTACTTTATGGGATCCTGGATAGCTTACTTCATCTCTCTAATTTAGTTCCCAGCTGTGGGAGAAGAGGATGAATCACATTTATGAACCTGTCCTGGGTGTGTGGCCTGAAGCCCTGGCCAGCAGGTGGAATTTACCTCTGAGCTTCTGCTTGGCCCAGTTCCCCTTCCTGAGACACTCAATCCCAACAGGCAGAGGCAGCATCACACGGGCCCAGCCGTGCAGGGGGTGATGGGTGCACTCGACAGCACTTTGCAGGCTGTGCCCTTCTGTGTCCTCACTGACCTAAAACGACGCCTGTGCATACTCAACAAACACAACTCACCTGCTCAGCTAGGGGGGTGTTGGAAGCACTGGATGCCAAGCAAACATGGACTGACATGGGCAGCAAGCCCTCTTCAACTTCAGCAGGACCCATGAAAACACTCCCAACAAAGCAGAACTGCAGGACTGAGGTAAATTCACTGGAGGGACCTGCCATCCCTGCACAGCATTCCTGGCTGCTGAAATGAGATGTTTAACCCTAAAAATGCAGGGTAATACACTCAGCTCTTCCAGAGGGCTGCTAAGAACAATACAAATGCAGGGCTAGGATAGAGGGGATGAGGTGGAACCCTAAGAAAAAATGAGAGTGTAGTTGAAAGGCAGAGAGGTAGATCTGAAGACAGGCACCATCATCCTCTGAAGTACAGGCACAGTGTGCCTCTGCCTGTTGCAAACAGGGATGAATGTTTAGAGAGTGGTTTGCTGAGAAACACGTGGTCANCCCTGTTGCAAACAGGGTGGTTTGAGGGATGAATGTTTAGAGAGCGGTTTGCTGAGAAACACGTGGTCACTTTGGGCTGCTTGGCAGCTCCAGAGAAAGGCAAAGTCATCCCTCTTCTGCTGTTTTGCCAGCTATCGCTACAAGGAATAAAACCCCACCTCTTGTTATGCCTTTGAGCAAAAAATTCACTGCAAAAAAGGCTCTTCATGTATTTTTCTCACTCTGATGACATTTGTTCGCTTTGCTGAGAAAAACTTACAAGGTGACAAGCATAAAATTTCGTCAGAAGCAGTTGCTGGAGAGCCCCAGGAGATTCATTATTCAGGAACTTCCTCAACCTCAGGTGGCCCCAAATTTAACAGCACTCATCCTTCTTTTTGAACAACAGCCTATTGTGCCAATGTCCTTTACTGAGTTGCTGGATTCCATATGCTCTCCCACAGTCTCTTCTTCAAAGTCTACTTGATGAAAAAGCTTTTTTTTCCCCCAAAGGATTTAATATGTTTTGGATTATGTGTCATCAGTTCTTCATTTTTCCAAGATCCTCTTTAGCCATCTACATTTGCTAACATGAGAGCTCCATTTCTGAGACTTCTGGGCAATAATGCTACAATAACCTAGTTCAGACTTCTTCCAGGGTGTCTTGCCTTGGTTCATTTTGCTTTATTTTTTTTCCTGTCTTTTGTCAGATTTCCCAGTCTGATGAGAGAAAGGCTTTGCTCTGGAAGGAGAGTATTTTCTGCACTGGAAGATATTCACTCTGAGCAATATTTCCAAATATTCCCTTAATTTTCTCTCTCATTTCTCATTTAAAATGTGACTCCTGACCAAGACCGTACACGTTGGATTTTCTCTAGTTTCACTTTAGAGCCTTTCTTTTTTGTACAGGGACATACTATATTTCTTGTAGAAGTGGTGAGAAATGAATCTGCTCTCCCCAGACAGTGTTTTTAGAAGAGCTTTATGTGCACAGGTGTGCCTGTCTTTTAGCATTAAAACCCCCAAACTGTGAAGGGAAAACATGTTCAGTGTTTCTGTTGCCCCTATTTCACCTGCTAAGATCCATTTGGTGATTTTTAATTTTTTTTTTTTTTTTAAGGCTTCAGAAGCACTGCTGAGATGAAAAGCTGCCCCCTCCCTCTGTTTTCCTCTCTGCAGCCTGAGATTTTGCTTCTTACTGCAACCTTCAAGAAATGAGAGAGGAGAAAATTCCTCCTATGGGAGAGCATCCTGTGCACTTGGCTCCTGCAGCTGGACCCTCGTGGACTCTTCATCACGTCTCACAGCTATACACAGGGTACAAGTACTTATTTTATTGCTTTTCCCTTTCTCCATATGAGGACTCATCTCCTTCCTTTCTACTCTTCTGTTCACACACTCGCCTTCTATTACTCCTCATCAGACTGTGTTGGGAGAATTCATTAGTGTATAAAACATGCTTTGAAGTTGTCCAAATAACGGTGATGTAACACTTTTGCACTTCCATAGACTCTTTTATCTGAAGATCAAAGTAGTAAGTTATGATTACCATGATTGGATTATTGCTGCTTAGCCTTTGGATCTGAGGGTAAGCAGCAACTCTTCTGGGTAGGCACTAATCAGAATTACTGCATGATTTTATTAAATAGATTGAATGCTATCAAGCGTGCTGCTGCTGTTTAAGGAAAGGGCTGCGTGCACGAGCTGTGTGCCCTTTCCTGCCACCTGAGCACATGAATCAGCTGCTCTCCAGCTGCCACTTGGCTCCTTTGATCCATGTGAAAATGGAAGGAAGACCAAGGCAGCACGGAGGACTTCAGAGGTGACACCATGCTCTGCCTTCTCCAACTCCAGACCTCGCCCAAGCACACAAGGATTTTTGCCCTGATTTCTTAGCACGACTCACATTTTGCTTTTCCCAGTTACTCGACTTCATCAAGCCTTTCACAATGGATAACATGGTACCTCTGTCCTGTTTCAACGAATTTGTCTTCACCTGCTCACCATCTTGGGGTGTTACAATGGGCATTGCTCAGTGAACGAATGCATTCCTGAACTTCTCATGGAAAAGGGGTATGGTGCTTCCCCAGGTATAAGGACAAGTAGTTGGGATGAAATCTGAGACAAAAGCAGAATAGGTCCAATAAACGCCAAATTCCATTGGAATAAAGGCAGAACTCTGAGTGTCCCCGTGGAAGGCCAGCTGTGGGGATGAAACCAGCAAAGAGCAGCTGTGGATGCTTTCTGTGTTGTGAGCCAGAGCAATTTGAATCGAGGAGTTCAAAGCTCATTTGGCTGTGTATCCAGTGAGTGTGCACATGATATCTCAGTGCTGATAAAAGTAATGTACAGCATATGGAAGAGTTATTTAAGCGGGGCTTCCCTGTGAAAACATGCCCAGGGCTTCCCATCTTAGCGACAATATTTTTTTGGAGTGCCAGCATTAAAGCAGTGTGTGACAGGCAGCCTTGCAGAGGACACCACCTGAGGGAGATGGAGGTCGTTCAGCTCCTCACAACCCTTATTCTTTGACAAAAACACTTGGCAGTCAACCTAACTATTAGAGAGACACAACCATGCACAGTCCTGACTGCAGACCCCAGCTGAGCCGACTGCTCAGGAATAACTTGTTATCAAGAGGAAAGGAAATGGAAAAAAGTCTGCTTCTCTTACTGACTGAAAATCAGCAAGTCTGAGTACAGCATAATAGGGGGTCCCTGGAGGCTCAGAGAGTCTCCTGCTGCAGTCAGGGAGAAGGCTGTGAGTGCCACAAGGCAGCCCTGCAAATCTCAGTGCTCCTCATGATCCTGAGCCAGTGCCCAGCATTAGAAACACAAGCAGCACACGCCAGTTCCAGGTCAGAGGTCACAGAATGGTGTGGGTTGAAAGGGATCCTAAAATTCATTTCATTCCAACCCCCTGCCATGGGCAGGGACACCTTTCACAGGTTGCTCCAAGCCTTGTCCAACCCGACCTTGAATGTTTCCAAAGATGGGGCAGCCACAGCTTCTCTGGGCAACCTTTGCCAGGGCCTCACCACCCTCACAGGGAAGAATTTCTTCCTAATATCTATTCCAAATCTACCCTCTTTCAGATGCCCTAATAAAACTTCTCAAGATATTAAAAAAATTGGGAAATGCACTTTCCCCCCTGCTATTTTCAACTGTGTTTTCAATGAAAAACATGAGAAACATTTATTTAGTCCTGAAGAAAGAAATTGCAGAAGTATTTTTAGGTTAATATATCTGCTTTTAGATGAAGTGTTTGATGACTTATTTTAAACACAGCTGGTGGAAAGATTAGTGAATCTGTCACTCAATGGGAGGAGTTTCAGCAAATTTCTTGCTGTCCCCCAGCAACCTCAGTGCTGAAGGCCCAAAGTCAGAGCTGTGGGAGAGTGACTAGACATGCCTGACAGGGAAAGCACCCCGAGGAAGTAGCTTACAGGTCAGTGGAGGAAGCATTCATTACCTCTGCAGCATTTAGACATTTTCAGACGGCAGTGTGCAAATTCAAAAGACTAATTTTTCCTTTGCAGAAGAAATTGCGTCTTTCCAACAATTCTCTCTCGGTTGGTTATTTCCTCCTTCTGTGTTCTCTGTATCCTTCAGCATTTTCCCAAATGAAAAAAAAAGGATAGCAAGGATGACTATTTTAAAAGAATTTCCATTTTCCCCCGGCTGCCACACTCTGGTTGCCATGGAAGTGCGCAGACTCCAAAGGGGACTGTTTAGTTGGATATTGTGCAATTTGTCAAGCTGTTCCTCCGGTGAGTCACTTTCCCTGGTTAAGTGTGTTTTAGAAATAAGTGTGGTCATCAGTTCCTGGTGGTTTGCAAGTGCTGCTGTTGCCCTGCGACCTGAATTTGCTCTCCCTGGACATAATTAACTCTGCCAGGTAGAGATAATTGCAACATCATTTGATACACTTTTATAAGGAAAGGAGACTTTCCCAGAAGTTGAAGTCCTGATTTTCTTACTTTTATTCTCAAAGAAATTCAGCTCACCATTCCAAGCAAACCACCACAAATAAATGCACCTGAGCTTTGTCCCCACAGAATCATTCAGGTTGGCAAAGCCCTCCGAGATCACCGAGTCCAGCCATTACCACAGCACTGCCATTACAGTTTACCACTAAACCATGTCCCCAGGTGCCACATCCACACTCATTTTGAACACTTCCAGGGATGGCAATTCCACCACTTCCCTGGGCAGCCTGCTTCAATGCCTGACCACCATTCCAGTGAAGAAATTTTTCCTAAATTCTAATCTAAACCTCCCCTGGTGCAATTTGAGGCCATTTCCAAGGCAGATGCTTGGAGTGTCAGAGAAGACGCTTACTGAAATCAAAAAGAGTCATCAGATAAATACCCCTGCTCAGCCTTCTTTTCAGGAAGGAATTAAATTCCTTTTGATTGCTAAATGCAGCTGGTTCTAATTTCTCTAAATCTAAATTTTTAGCAAAATAAGTAAGTACCCTGCAAATGTAAGTTTACAAAGGATGGAACAGAAATAATTTCCTTGAAAAAAATCCAAATCAAACCTCTCACTAAAAAAAACCCCAAAAAACAACAACAAAAAAAAAACCCACAACTTTTTTTTTTTTTTTTGTTCTAACCAATTTCTGATTTAGATTTTGCCTAAAAACTGGATAAAACCTTTCAGTATTGGGAAGATCTTGATCAAATTTAAAAGCGCTGCTGTCTTTCAAAATCTGAACTCTCCTGTGACTTTTCTCAATTGGGCTAAAAAGAAATGTAAATAAACAGGAAAAGCGGCAGAGGAAAATGCTCGGCATTAATTACAGGTACATAATAAATACCTTGTTTGCTGTTGCCCAGACAAACCACTCTGACGGAGTGCAGCAGAGAGCCTGAGAAGGAGCGCGGTGAACACGAGCGCACTGCATGGATCAGCCACGGCGCTGTTTCCATGTCACAAAAAACAAATAACGACGTCCACAAGATGCCTATAAATAATAGATTGTATCTATCGACTGGAAAGCAGCCAGCATCTATCTCCTTCCTGCCTGGGAGTGCAGTCATTCATCATCTCTGCCAGCAAACCTCAGCACACCCAGCCCCCCCAGCCGGGGGTCACTGCTTGGCACAATCCACTGAACCCTGCCAAGCCTCTGGGTCTGGGCTCTGCAGGCGAGGGAAGACCCTGGTAACTCTTCATCCCAAGCCAGCTGAAGGGTGGATTGTGCCTCGTGCCACGTCTCCTTGCACACGTTAAACCCCAGAGTCTTTAGGGCACACTGGTGTGACCCGAGCGTTTCCCAGCAGTGGTCCCTGCTGGCTCCTTGCACAGAGGAGCACAGAGGCTCTCCCTGCTCCTGCAGCCCTGCTGATGCTCCCAAAACATCCCGTGTCAAGCCTGGCTCTCTCTCAGACACAGATGGGATGAAGGCTTCGTGCACCATTTCACTCCCAGCACAGGCTGACCACGGCATCTCCAGCTCTGTTCCCAATCAGACAGATTATTGTGAGTGATTTCGAGTGTTTTGTCCAGGTATTGTGACATGATGTCCTAGCGTGCCGTGATACGAGTGTGCATTTCCCTTCTACTCACAGTGGATTTTGGTCTGAATTCAAAATATGTATACTTTTTGTTTCAACAATAAAGAGAGGCCCCAAGAAGCTGCGCTAATTTTTGGAGATCTTTATTTAATTTTCCTCTGGCAAGGCACAAAGGATGTCTGCATTCACTAGGTGATGTGTGGTATTTATCCACCTGCTGAACTTGAGATGGGACAAGACTCCTCTAATAAACTCAGCTGAGAGTAACTGTCTATTCTATCTCATGGTATCTTCAAATGAAGAATGAATGCCTTTCTGGAAGATCTGTTTTAACCAAATGTGTTTCATTTTAGTCAAACATAAATTTTCTGAGTCACAGGAAGAGTAACTGGATTAAATTTAATAGCCTCCAATACACAAGAAGTTTCTTTTGGGCTCAAACCGTATGATGCAACATGTTTTGTGATAACAAAAAATAGAAGATCAAGATAGGAAGCTGACAAGAGATGCTATTTTGCTTCCTGTTTTTCCACCCTTTTCACAACAGTCAAATTATTTATTTTTCAGAAAATGATGGAGAAGATGAAAAACTCTGATGACTTGTTTTTCTGCAGAGGAGGTTGGGAAGCCCAAGCATCCCCTCAGTCTCCTTCTCAAAGGCCTCGGGTCCATCCTAAGTGAGAAATGGCAGCAACGTGCTGGACTTTAGCAAGGTCCTACTCCCCACAGCTGCTACACACTGTGGTTATTTTAAGCTCTGAAGACAATTTATCAAATTACAGTTCTGAAAATGGTACAATGTGAGTCATATTTACTTCACATTTTTCTTTCCGCAGGCTCTCGCTATTGGCTGTGGGTTATTTATTACCTCTGATGCCTGCTCTGAGAAGCTCCTTTCTGGGTCCGTATTTCACATTTAATGAGTGCTTTTGCAATTTCATGACCGTTTTCTGAAGCTAAGGTGGCACTTTGCAAAGCCTAATGGCTTATGGCTCGTTTCAGACCTCACTGATTCCTGCCTGTCACTATGGAGCTGTGCACAGCTCCGAGCTGTTGCTTCTCCCCGACCCTGCTGTGTATCAGCCCACGCTTTGAAAGCTTTAAGGGCAACAACAGGGGCTGTGTCACCTCAACCAGGACAAATTAGTCCACGTGGTAGGGACTGTTCCAGGCAGGAGGGACACCAGTCAGTGATGGTGCAGAAGGTGGACACACGCTCCGGTGGGAAATGCCCGAGAGCTCGCAGCCTCCTTGGTTTGGAGCCGTGCATTTACCATCGAGTCATTCCCTTTATGGATTTGGAGGGATGGATTCCTCGCTCGTGCTCATGTTTCAGCATCCAAAGGTGCAACACAGACTGCCACCAGCTCTCCATGCCCGGTTACTGCCTGCCCTTTGTCACATTCACCCAGTCGATGCCTAGGCAGGAAGGCTTCAGAGCTTCAAGGGCATAAGTTGACCTCCTGCAAAGAGGCTGTGAGCAGGTAACCCACAGCTCTGCTCTCTCTTGGCCATCCACAGGTCACCAAATTCACAGTGTGTCTTTAAAGTTCTTGGTAGGTTGTCTCCAGCATACTTAAAAGCCTGTTTAAAGCTCTGCCTAGTAAGACTGTCCTTAAAAAGGACAACACTTTCCTTCAAAAGCAAATTTTTGTCTCTTTTGGGGGATTGAAGTTCCCTGGGGACTGGTCTGAGACTGAAGAATGCACATTTACAAGAGCAAGTTATTGCTGCAAACTTCACCACCCGCTGTGCTGAGTGATGTGTCTGCGGTTTTGATCTTACTCTTTTTTTTAAATGATAAATACATAGTGGCATATGCACTTAAAACAAGCACGTTGTGGAGAAAAAAAAAAAACAAACCTCCAGACAAATTTCCCCTGCTCTTTTCCAAAACAAAACTGAAATAAACAACCCAAAACCTCTATGAAAACAAAATACACCCCTGCACTTGCTCCTTTCTGTTGGGGAGAGAATGACAGAACAGATGTATAACAGAAGCTATTTATGTTGGTTACTGCATTACTGGGGAGATGCTGAGAGATAGTAGTGATAAGTTTAGAAGCAACTCCATAGGAAATGTATTAGAATAGAGCAGATATCCCCACCTGCCCACAGTGTCATTCTACCAAGTGTTCATTTCTAAGTGATGTGTCACAGAAATCCTGCACTGGGTTCGTGTGAAAAATACATGTGAAATACGGAGTGTGCTCAGAGCCTTTCTGTACAACAACATCCTACGGAAATTCTCACTCTTCTGCTTCCTCCTTGCTTTCACATTGCACAGAAATGTCCCTCTCCCCTTACAACCATCTCAAGGAGCTGTACTCAGAGTACTGGGAGTTGTAATAATTCCCATATTTAATTTTTAAGTTTTTATCATCTTGCCAGTGGTTGTAGCAGTCAGCAACTTGTGTTCCATGGGAAAATATTGGTTTCAATGAAATTGTAATTTTCATTATCAGGATGATTAAATCATCCAACATTAAAATAACAATGATGGAATCATTCTCATTTCCCATTTCGAAGCAAAATAAAACAACACTTTGAAATGGTGATTCAAAGCATGTTATTTAGCTAGAGCAAATCGTGTTAGCTGAATCAAACCCACTGATCTTTCCCTGACACTTTTTATTAAAGATGTCACCACATTTGCTATTCCTCAAAGCCTCCGCTTTTCACCTCTTCCTGCTCCTCCCTGGATCAGAAACCACCTATTGAAATGACCCCAAAGGAAGACGTTCTCTTTCCTAAGTAAGAATAATGATGACAAGAACAACGAGAATAAAATCGCAAAAACCTGATCCTAACGCACGGGGCTGGTTACAAGACAGCAATAAAGTTGAAATTCCCTCTGCTGGGAAGACTTTCTGAATCCTCTGCCTGGCCTCCTACTAATCAATGATCAGATAATAAAACATATTCATAAAGGCTGTCCCTATCAATGTGCCCTGCAGGCTGTTATTCCCCTGCTATCACAAGCTCATTAACATTTGGATAAATTGGCATCTGATAGCCAACAAGCTGGTGCCCAGTCTTCCCTGCCATCCTGGGGGAGCTGTGCTGAGCTGCACGGAATTGTCTCCATTTGTCTATGGAGCTGTGCCTCCTTCTCATCCCCTGAGCTTTGACGCCATCACAGCAGGCTGGAAATCAACCTCTGCCTACTGTCTTCACCCATAAGATGGGTATTTCTGGGTAAAACTTCCTCTGAAAAGAGGGGAGACAAAGCCCCCAAAAAGAAGGAAAAATTATCTAAGTAAATCGCAAGAGTCATTCACCAAAAAGTCTCTTTAGGAACACTTTGGATGTTGTGTCCTACTGAACTTTCAGGCAGCAGAACTACTGGCTGAAACGGGAAGCAGGATGAAACTTGGTCTTTGTCTAACCTTTTTAAAGGCCAGTAGCAATTAAGCCACTCATTGAGCTCCATAATGTTTGACACAGACCATATAACCTTTCACTGGGCACCTACTGTATTATTTCTCCCTACTTTGCTGGAAGTTTTTATCTTCCCTATAATGCTGGAATCATCTTATTTCTACTAGCAACGAAATAAATGACTGACAAAATTTGATTGCAATTGGGTGGCTTTAGAAAAGCTTGTTATAATTTCTGTAAATTCCCTCAAAAGAACTCCCAAAGATAAATTTAAATGGTATTTTCATGGTGTCAAGTTTGAGATTCCAAGTTCACAGCTGTGAGACCTGTGAACCTTTGGATCCTTTTTGAGCCTGTAACTGATTCACAAAACTACACTGTGGTTCAGGAAGGGAGGTCAAAGTAGAACCTGTTCATCTTCAAAACACGCAGAAAGATTAAACCACGCGAACTGGAAGAAGGTTCATTGGGGAAGGCAACCCACCTTGGAGAAATGTCACATCCTTGCTGCATGAAAGCTCCTAGGGAGAACCAGAGGCTGTTGAATATCCCAAACTCATTTGTCTGGTCGTTGGCTGGCTGGTCCCGTCCTTCCTCGTATTCCTCAGTGTGCCACTCGTAAGGGCTGAAGCGACTCACCAGGAAGAGGACAACGCTCACTCCAATGTAGGCAAAAACAATGCACATCCATATCTCGTAGGCCAAAGGATCCAGAAAGGAAAAAACTCCTGGTTTGGACTTTTGAGGTTTTTTTATCATTATTGATATACCTAAACTCATGAACGGTTTGGAAAAGTCTATGACTTCTTCTCGAACCAGGGTGATGGTTAATGGTGCCACAGCCACATCTGCCCTCTGAAAAAGAGACAGAAAAGAGATTTGCAAGCTGGGGATAAAATGTATCTACTAACTGCAGTGTATGATCCTTTGATGTCTGTTTAACCTCGCTATTTCAGAAGAAATCAGACAAAACCAATTCCAAGAAAAAGGTTAAAAAGGAGAAGCCCATAATATTGGTGGATTATTTCCATTTCATCACTACTGATTACCAGATCTGTTTTGAAATCACAGCACTTTCTTTTTGCAGCTACCCAGCTCTTCTCATCTGATTTATCCACTGATGTCACAGTCTGATGAAGATGATTCTCTCTAAAAGAGCTTTATCATCCAGACATCAAAAGAGGCAAGGAAAGGCCAATCGCCTGAAAAAGGATGTCAGGATGTTTACTTCCATCAGGAACTGCTTTTTGATTGCATAACTGATGCAGGAGAAGAGGAAAAATGTTCCAGCAACACTGACATGCACTCTCCACTAATTTTGCAATCCATCTTGAAAATGGAGAGGGAAATGCATTGAAATGGCTGGCAGCATTTACAGTGGAGCTACCACCAGGAGACAGATCATCCCCTCTCCAACACAGTGTCACAGGGACTTAGGAACTGATGCTTCCTGCATGCTTTCCCTGGTAGGGAAAGGGAAAATTAGACCCCTCTGCCTGAAGGATGACCTAAACATCATAGAGTATGAACTACCAGGTCAAACCAGGTTTAGAAGTGTAGGGTGCAGGTGTACATCCCTGATGATGGAAATGGCTGGCTGGACAGAAAGTGATTTCATCCTACCATTCACCACTCATATGCCAAGTGTTTGAAATCTTTTTCCTCTTTCTTCCTGCCATTATCATGCAAATATAAAATAGAGTAAAATTTGGAGATTCTACCCACGGGAAAGCATGACCTTTCGATACTTGTTCTTCTAAAAATGCAAAGAAAAAGAATCTTGGAACTGTTGGAAGGAAACGTTTTGACATTTCCATAGGCACAGAACGTGCTGTCTCTCCCTAAATTAAAACATTTTACTTGGGCTGATTGTTTGAGCTGCAGTCCTCTGGAGAGCTCAGGCTGACAGAGGGCAGGACTCCTCCTAACTCGGGCTTGAACGTGTTCCCAGGTACCAAGAGCTAAACGTCGAGGTTGGAAACTCACCCCGTAGACGAGCTCTCCCACCATGCCGTTCCACGTCTTGGTGTCGGGGTCCCGGGCTCCGTACTTGCCGTCGCGGACGATCTCCAGCCGGTAGTGGTAGCCCACGTGCTTGGCGATCTCGGCGGCCAGCTCCACGCAGTAGCCCTCGTACCTCTCGTTGCCCTCAAACTGGTTGGCGTTCTTCTTGAGCATCACGTACGGGTCCTCCTGGCACACAGAGGAACGACGTTGAGCCCCACTCCTCGTTCCAGAGGTGCACACCAGCTGTAGCCCAGCCTCTGGTTCAGCCCTGCGAAGCTCTAGCTTTGTGTTCCTGTGCCAAGGGGCACAGCCAACACACCGTGGGCTTATTCTAGAAGGTACAAAGTGTGATTTTTTTATTGCGGCATATTCTTTTTATTCATGCAGGATCTGTGTGCAGCTCCTGCAGAGATGGACCTGAGGGGAACGGAGTAGCTGGCAGCATTTGGGCAACAAACCTTTGAGTGTAGTTCTGCAAGGGGTGTTTAGTGTATCTGAGCTGTGAATTTTTAAAGGCATGCCTGCCTGTGTGGGCACAGGGAGAAACAAATCTGCTGGGCAGGAGAGAGCCTTAAGATGTTTAACTCAGTTTGGGTATTGTGTCTTCTCTGCAGACTCCGAGTAAGCAATCAACAAACAAGTTAGTAACATTTCACATTTCTGCAGGGTAAGTGTATACAATGACACAATACATGATACCATGCATTGTGGGGTACCTATTATTCCTTCATGATTATAGTGGAGATTTGCTTTTAAAGCAATGATTCAGCCTCCCCAAACAAAACAGCTTATCCTTCCCAAAACTGCAGCCCCCGTTCTCTGGGATAAATACAAAGCACAGGTACAATGTTCCCAATTTACCTGTGTTGATGCCTCTACTATCTTGTCATAATCTTTTGTATTTTCTACACTTAAGCATGAGAGCTCTTTAATACCTACTTAATTAGCCACAACAATTTGCAGATACCTTTATGGAGCTGGCAGGAAACAGTAAGTGCTATTATTATTATTATTATTATTGTTATTATTGTTATTGCTATTATAAAAATGATATAATACAAAGAAGGGCACACGAGTGGGAAGAGAGAGCCTGCACATCAGGGAGATGGGGGAGAGGGAGAGCTGGGATGGAAGTCATGGCACTTACTAGGATAGTTGTGACTATGTAGGTCCTGTTCTGGAGGCTCGTAGACTCGTTGCCGCTTTGAGTATCTACGGCTATTGGGACCAGCTTCTCATCTTCATTCCAATAACCAATCTGCCCAATACAAAACCAGGATTAATATGTCTTTGGAATATTAAACAAGGTACAGTAACAGGGTCATCCAAGCTGGGTCAGCCTTCTCTGCATGTTCGTACTCAGCCAGAGATCTCCTCTCCCGATTCTTCACGTCTTTTGCGAGGGGGATACGGAAATTCCCCATCCCACTGTGCCTCCAGCCTGAAAATAATAATGTGCATGATGTGCTACAGCAGCACAGTGCTCGTATGCATGTAAAAATATTTAGCACATTGTACTGGTGATTATTGCCATTCCTACGATGAGAGTTCACACTTCCCCTGTGTGACTTCCAAAAATTATTCTAATGGTGAGCTTGTCTGCTGCATGTGCAGGTGTTAGAGGGTGATGAAAAGTTATCCTGCAGCTGAAAGCCTGCATGAATATAGGACTGACTCTTGGGACATCTTGAGACAACAGGACAAAAAATCAAGTCAGAAAACCCCCCCGAGTCCAGCGCCAGTGTCAAAAAGTTTGGGGTTATGAGTAAACTGAACACCTGTAATGGGCAGAACTCTCAGGTTAAATTCTGCTTGATAATAATCAGGGATATGGGCAGCTCTATCACTCCTTGCAGGTAAAGCAGAGTGCCAGCGAATATCTGTAAGAAGATCATGGTTGAGGTTATCCACTTTGAGGGCTTGATTTTATAAGAGGTTTTCTGTCACCTCATGTAAGTATGAAGCTGCCCGAGCTCTGCTCATATGAAAGGAATTTCTTATCACAGTAAATGGGAAAGGGTATTAACCAGGGCATGACCAGGAGCCTGATGGCAGATTAGAGATCATAGCAGCTGGGTAGAAAAAATCTGTGCAGGCTTCTAATCACTCTTCATTGCAAAGACAAAAAGAACGGAGAGCGAGGAAAGAGCTTGCAAAGCTCTGCCCTAGGGCAACAAAAGTGGAGACATAGACGTTTGCTTTGCACCTCTAGCCTGGTGGATCTAAAATACAGTATGCATCATGGCAGCGATGTACATTTCTTCCAAACAAATATTATTTCTGACAGTAAATACATCGAAAAATCAAGACATTCAGCCACTCAATTTCATCTCCTCTTGACTCTCTCCAGACTGGTAACTTATTGAAGTTCAGAGACCCAAACTGGACATGATGCTGCTTTTGTCCTCTTATGAATACTCTGCAGTGGAGGAAGACTGCTTTGTACGTTTTCAAAAGGACATTTATTTTATTTGTCAAAGAAAATTTGCCTTTTTTCACTTGACTGTGGGGGGCTTTGATCTCACACCTGCTGCTCTCAGGTGTAAGTACAAATTTGAGATAGGGGCTGTAAATATGGAACTTTCATTATTTACATTTTTCTTAGTTTCAAACAAGTTTTTTATCTTTCAGGGTACTGAGGAGATCCAGAGAATGCCCCATTCCAAAATATGTAGTAGGTCTCCTTTATCAAGGAATAACTGAGTTATTCTCTGTTCTTCAAATACATGGTATCTAAAGTGGGACATAAGCACCTAGAGTCAGATTTTCAAAAGGATTAGTGTTTCAAGGGCTTGGCATGTCTGAACAAGGCCAGATTTTTCAAAGAGCCTGGGATACAGAAAGGAATCAAGACTTCAGAAGAGCACAAAGGTCTCTGTAGCTACTGGGACATGGTTAGTGGCAAAGCTTTTGTCACTTCAAGGAGAGCAGAATTAGGTCAACATAAAGGGTTCACTTACAATGGTTAGGGCAAACAGCTTTTGCCTGCCTCTGCCTTTGTTTATCCTTGGAAAAGTGGAAGGGCAAAGCCAGACTGTCCTGCAGCTGGGCCTGCACCAACGCACCGTGCCAATAGCAAAGGTGAGCTGACCAAGTTTTACCATCCTAGAAGATCTTTGCCACACCTGAGATGCCCTTGTTGCTCTTGATAACACCTTCCAAATGTACTTTTTTAGCAATATACCACGAGTCCTCCGTAGTGCTTGGCTTTGCTCATGCAAAGAGCTGGGAATGCTGTAGTTGTGATCCCACAAACAAACTTTCATTAACAGCAGCAATGCCTGTCGAGACCCAACCACACTGCCACTCAGACATGGGCTGGAACCTGACACAGGATGTGGGGTCACTCTCTGCTTTACCTTTCTGATCCCATCGTGCTTCATCTCAATCACATGGAGGGTGTAGTTGGTCCTGCGTCCTTTCTCGTTAAACTGAACGTTGCCAGACAGTCCTTCAAAACGGACCTTAAATACACAAATATCAATGAAGACAGCAAATTGGTCAGCTTCTCATGCAGTGGTGATTCGGCAGCAGTGAGAGGGGAGGGGAGGAAGGGTGGTGAGTGCAGTCATGACTCTCAATTCCATGCAGGGGAGACAGCACATCTGCCTGACACTGGGATTTCACTAGGGCTCACTCTCTACAGCATGCCTGGCCACGGACACAGCCATCCTCTTAACAAACTCTTTCATTTAAAAACCCTTTCTCTTCAAACTCAGTGGTTTAAAACTTAGCTCAGCCTGAGAGCTAGATCACCAATGTGAGCCCATCACCTCTTGGGATGTGACAGTGAGCTAAATCAGCTCTGAACTCCTTGAGTTTGTGGGGTTTTGTATTTTCTAAATCTGACCTGGAGTCAGCGTTTGGTAAAGAATTTGTCAGCTCAGATCAGGAACTGTTAATCAGGAGGAAATATGAAACCATGGCCACAGCTCCCAGCTGTCATCCTTTGGTAGAGAGGAGTCTATGAGTTATCAAGCAAATTTAATTACCTCTGCACCAGATTAATAAAATCCAATGATTTAGTATTGACATTTGCATAGGAAACTTTGAACCATAAATCTCTGCCGATAACACTGCCGAGCTGAAGTGATGCTCACATCACATCCCACATCCTGAACTTCTCCTTGCTGCAAAAGTGCCCAGCCTGGAATGGAGAAGGGCTGCTGGCTGGAATCACATATTGTGTGGGGACCAGGCAGTGGGGACCAGGAAGATGGGAAAAAGAGTGCAGATCTGGGTTTCTATGGAGACCACCCGGAGAAGTGCTCATGCCACTGGGTTTTTTCTCTGCCTTTCCACTCGCTTTGGACAAACCTCTTGTCCCTGCAACTGAAGCCTTCTCACATGCAAAATGGGGACAGGTATTTAACAGCCTTTTTAAATACTCTGAGATCCTCAGAATAAAGACCCATGGTGAAGAAATGAGGCTGTATCATTACAGAGGAAATCTGTTGTTAATCTGCTTAAACCGTGTTTGTTTTCCAGCTGTTATAACAAAGGTTTGTCATGAAAATGAACATCTGCCAGCATTTTCTGAACCTCTTTCAAACCAAGAGGTATTCCTGGTGACATTTGGATAAACATGCTTTTCCCTTTTCACAAGACACAACATGCCCATAAAAAATAGATGTGCTGAAAAAGCACCATTGTCTTAAGCACTCCCAAGCCTGCTTTTTTTCACGTCTCCTTTGGTTTTCTTTTCAGGTTCTGACCGATTCTGAAGCTCAGGTCACAGGTGCTTTGTAGCTTTGTGTGCACTAAAAGGCAGGTTTACAGCATCAATTTCTTCTATCTGAGTGAATGAAATCTTAATCCTGTGATATCCGTGTGGCACTGAAACGGCAAAAGGCATCTCTGCTACCCATGCTGCACGAAGCAGCACAGCTTTTCTGTCATTCGCCATCCTCTGACGGTAAATGCAAAATACGAAAAGGCAATGCAAAATGCAAAAAAATGCAATGCAAAATGCAAAAAATGCAATGCAAAACACAGTGAGGACTGACTTCAACCAGTCAAGTCAACTGGAGACACGGAGCATTTAAGCATATTTGTGTGTAAGACGTGGATGGGCATGTGGCTCTTTGCTGGGACATCTGGAGCACAAGGATGCTGTTGTGGCCTTCTGTTTTACAGGGCTAGTCAGAATTTAGGGACCAGCTTTCTGCTTATTAGACGTGCTGACCACATAATGATAAAAAAAGAATTTGTTTAAAATGACCATAACCTTTTCAAAGTACAACTGAAAGCTTAGAGTAGTGGTTTTAAGTAATATTTTGTGGGCCTTTTCCTGTAAAAAAAGAAAAAAGGTAATTATCTTTAATAAAAACATACATTATCCTGAAACATGCCAGATTTCTGTTTTTAAAAAAATGAAGAATGCTTCATATTTCTTTTCATCTTTGTTCCTGCTATCCATGGATCCTCATTAGAAGGTTGTAGTGAGGTGGGCGTCAGTCAGTCTATTCCCCCAGACAGCACAACAAGACAAGAGGAAATGGCCTCAGGTTGTGTCAGGGGAGGTTTAGATTGGATATTAGGAGAAATTTCTTCTCCAAAAGGGTTGTCAAGCATTGGAATGGGCTGTCCAGGGAGGTAAGTGGGGTAGTCACCATTTCTGAAGGGATTTAAAAGATGTGTGGATGTGGCAGTGCTGGGGACATGGTTTAGTGGTTTAGTGGACTTGGAAATGTTGGGATGATGTTTGGACTCGACGATCTTAGATCTCCCAACCTAAATGTGCTTATGGTTCTGTGGTTCCTTCCCACACAAACAGGAATAAGGCAATTTGAGAGCTTATTCCCGATGTTTGAGTAGAAGCAAGTAGAGAAACCTTTTGCTTTTAAAAAGCTTATAAAATTTTAGGCATTAACAAATGGCAGGTGAAGAGAAAGCACACTGTGAACAGCTGTAAGAATTGCCCTAATTGTGAGCCTTTACAGAAAGGATAACTCAAATCTTCAATCTTATCATAAGTTATTCTACTTCCACCTGCCTCTTTATTGCTACATTACTAAATATTGGACGATTATCAAATTCATAGTTACATTTTTGCTAGGAGGCTTCTTGCCCTGCCTGTTTTCAGCCTTTTATTTTGACCATCACAACTGAACTGGTCAAGCCTTTTGAAAATTATTATTTTTCAACTGTACAGAAGCAACTTTTGCAAATGGGTCTTTGTGTTCTTCGCCTAAAGTCACTCCAGCTGAAAAATTAAGACTTTTGAAATTGTTTTAATGAAGATATAGGGAAACTTCAGAGGAGATTTTCCAGCACACACACAAAATTGTATTTTCTAGCTGTCTAATTTTGATATCTTATTCTCATAAATTCAATAAAGAAAAATGCTGGAGCAGCTATTGCTCATCAGAAGACTTCCAAGTATTTCATGTTTATTAGGTAACCTATCTCCCTAATGCATCAGGGAGGCTGATTTTATTAGAAGGGCTTGGAGAAGCTGTGACAGTGATTTGCCCAAGGTCATGCAGAAAGTCAGTGACAGGCTTGGGAACAAATTGAATCCAAGCAATAAAATCAAATCAGATGCAAGATTTGGTTTTAAAGGAATTGTTGTTTACCAGTGAGCCAAAACCAAATCAAAACTAAATACTTGAGGAACTTTACATATAATACAAATTAACCAAATAAATGTTATTTTTCATTCTTTCTTCACAGTTAAGGAAAGAAGACGGGATAAGCTATATTTGGATAACACTGAACTAGCAGTATTTGCAACGAATCCATCTATTTCTGTCAGGAGAAGAGAGAAAAGTGCTAGAAGTGAATGTCAGTCTTGAAATTTAATGAAATTTTAAAATATTCTACCTTGGTAAGTCTTTGATAAGAGTGAATTATTTTTCTCTCTTGCTGTAAGTTTCACATTGTATTTTTGTTTATTCAAAAATCTAAATTTTATGCAGGAGGAAAAAAGCAAGACTATCAGGTTTGAGGAATAAACTATCTAAATGGCTGCTCTTAAGACTTTTATGAATCCTCACAGTATGAAACGAGCTATAATCTGCACTTTGAGAACAT
The DNA here is from genome assembly GCA_013397755.1 of Cnemophilus loriae. Classification (NCBI taxonomy): domain Eukaryota; kingdom Metazoa; phylum Chordata; class Aves; order Passeriformes; family Corvidae; genus Cnemophilus; species Cnemophilus loriae. The sequence continues at coordinate 1,136,510 of VZTF01000681.1, forward strand.
TTTGGTGACAGCCAACACATAAGGCAAAATTCACATACATTCATTAGCAGGCTGGAACTGAAGCTGAGTTCACAGACAGTCAAATAATCTGCAAAAAATACACAGGTCTGTGTCTTTGGGAGCGGGATATAATGATAGGGAGCCTTGATTTTATGGGATAATATTTTGGCTTTCCCATGCCAGAATCACAACAGAAGTTAGAATAGGCAAGGACGCATTGGATGGCACCAGGAAAAGCAGTTTGCCGGATGCACCCCTGAGCTTTTCAGACCTGTCTGTGCTCTGGAAGGGTCATTCCTCATCCCGAGCGATTTGTGGCGGTGCTTCTGCAGCCGCCCACCCGTCCTTCCCCACCCCGGGGCCGTGCTCAGCCACAGCCTCAGCGCACACATCCCAGTCTGGGTTCCAGACCTGCTGCAGGGCTCTCTGGATGTCGATGCCTTGTCCCCAGGGCACGGCGGGGTTGGCGAGGCAGTCGCCGGCGTTGCCGCGGCGGGAGATGTCGATGCGCTGCCGCCGCAGGTTCTGGAACGCCTCGGCCATCACCCGCACCCCGTCGTACGTGAGCGCCGACGTGTACTGGAAAGAGAAGGGGAACTCAGGGTAACTTTTAGGATGACTTGCTCTGTCCTCATCCTCCCGTCTATGAAGTTCAACGGCGTCTTGCTCCCTCTATTCTCCACTGCCTTGTTGGTCCCTAAAATTGGTTTTGGCTTTCACAGCTGGGAGGTGAAGGAGAAGCTCCTGATTTCACTCCCTGAAGAAGGCTCAGCCCTAGAAGTTGTCCACCTGTTACCCAAGCGTTTGTGTTTAATTAGAAGCATTGACCTGAACTTTTAAGGAACACATTATACTGTGTAAATGTGAGCTATGTGAAATCAAGGAACAAGGGAGTTTTTCTGGTCGTGGACGGAGACCAGAAAATTCCATCTCAATTGGCAAAAATTCTGCAAAAGATGAGTTTATTCAAGAAGAAACTTGTACAGAAACCAGTGTAAAAGTCTTGGCAGGAACCATTTGAGTTAACTCTTTTTTCTATGATCAGCTACTGATTTAGTTGTTTTCAACTTTCCTAAACTAACTCCAAAGTTAACATTTCTATTGCAGAGTGTTTGTCACAAATGTATTCATTTTCAAATATTAAACAGAAAAAAACAACCTCTCCCTCCACCCATTCCTCAACAGCTTCAGTGCTTTCCATGTTCGGAATTAAAACCCTTTTCCCCTCTGCTGTACACACTGATTTGAAATGCTCAAAAAGAACATCTGGAAAGACTTTATTATCACTAGGTGTCTTGTAAACAAGTCAAAGGTTAAGGACTTTATGAGGCTTTTGTTTTTCTATATACTGAACATTATGAGATACTTAATTCTTATCTTTGAGGGGGTGAAAACTGGGAGGCCGAGTGAATACATTAAATTGTGTATTTCTTAGGAGGCAGTATCTGCAGCCTGGTAAAATTCAGACAATGTTAAGGCACCTGGAACAGATAACGTTCATAATTACATTGAGAGTTTCTCAAGTGAGAATAAAGAGCCACGTGTGATCACAAAGAGGTGAGCACAACATGAACTGAGCCAGATGGACCCAAATGAAATGAGTTTATACCACTTGCCTTTGGCCTCTTCCAGTCCACACGTGGATGCTCTCTGGCATCATTATTCCTCCACTGTTGCATGATCCTGGCGGGAACAGTATCTGTGTAATTCACCAGCTGGAAGCCAGTGACATTGGCTCCACTCTCCCTGAATTTGGTCAGGTCAATGTCCATGAATCCCTGGTACAAGAGAGAAACAGGAGAAGCTCATCAGAGGAAGACATCTCTGGATGGGAAAGAGGAATGCTGCCTATGTGTGAATATGGCAGACAGCTCAGGAAAAATATCTTCCCTCTGAGAGGAAATGTCCGGCTCAGGAGAGACACCAGTTCCCTGACCATGGTGTGAACTTGCCTTTCTCACAGACTCTGAGCTGGCCATATTCTGCAGTTACCACCCAGGGAGACAAATAATCATTTTAACAACAGCTCACTCGCAAGAAAGCTAGCAGAGTAATGGAAAAAGTTATCCTGAATAATGCTGTAAAATTGTACTTGTCACCCAGCTCTAAATTTCATACAGAATTCTTCACCCAGCCCTAACTTTCATGCACTCAGTCACCCCTGGATAGGCTACTTCTTTTCAAATCACAGTTCGCAGGGAAAAACAAATCCTGGACAATGAACTTTCAGCAGATCAGGAAGGAACTGGTTGGTCAGCTTGTTAAAGGAACCTTGCTATTAGAAAAGCCAGTTTATAGAATTTGGTCATTTGAGAGAAAAAAAAGTGCTTTTTTAGACTTCAGATCACTAATGAAGTATATTTCTTTCATTTCTTTGTTCTTGTCTACTTGCTCACTGCATGTGATGAACACGTGTGCAAATACAGGTGTGCATTGATCGGGGTGGCACAGCAGAATTAGTTACCCCCTTGAGCCAGGGGTGAAAAATTAATTAGAGACACACTGAAATACAGGGAAAGGAGTCATTTCTCGGTGTCCCAGCTTCGATCCCAGCTCTGCAGCACTGCTGCTGTGCAGAACTGTTCGCTGGGGCTCCTTGCAGAGGTGCTTGGACAGGGGCTGTGCCCTCCTGCTGTGTGCAGGACAGGCTGAGGTCTGGTCCTTTTTTCTTTAGGAATACAAGCACAAGAGATGTACTCAATTGTTTGCACTGGCACCATCAGCAGCCTGAAAGCATGAGGGGAGATGAACGGGAGGACTGTCACGATGCCATCACTTGAGCAGCAGAAGAGCCGGTTTGAGCTCTGCCTTCCCCCTGCCCTGCTGCTGAGTGTTCTCTGCAGGCTCCTCCTCAGCCTGCCCCGGGTTTGTCTCCCTTGCCTGTTCTCAGACTCGCCATGATGGTGTGAGCTGAAAAAGCCAAGCTACATCATTTCCAGGAAAACACCAATCAGGTTCCCAAAACGACGCTCTCTGTTCACAGGCGCAGGGAGCTAATTAGCTGATCAACTTCCAAAGCCAGGATTGAGCCATTAGATGGAAACCTGTTTTGGGAGCAGACCTTGCCAGGAAAAGACTAAATTGGCCTCTCACATCAGTGTCAGACTGAGGGAGTCATAAATGACTCAAAAATGACTTTAAAGACTTTCACACTTTTTCTTCCAGCATTTTGTAGGCAATTTGGCATCCACTTACAAGGCTGAGGATTGGATACTGGTGTACAGATGCTCTAAATAGATGGCTTGTTTTGCTTCAAAGTACAGTGATTTAGGTTAAAAGAAAAAGAGTGGTATTTTGTGTGTACATACTCCTCAGAATGCTGGTTAAACCCACATCAATCTTGTTTGTAATTGCTGGCGTAGGGGTTTCAGAAAGCCAGAGCTGTGATTAATGAATAGGAAATGCAGCAGGATAATTGTCCCTGACATCTTAATGCATTTCAGGCCGAGTGGTTTTTGACACATAGAGCTCCTAAGGTTCTGTAAGAGGGACCTCACAGGTTGCCAACTGGTTATTCATGGCTAGCACCAAATTATACTGACATTTTGCTCCTGGGAGGTACTCAGGGGAAAAAGATCTGTCAAAAGAAACTATCACAGAGCAACTTGAAGTTTGTGCAACCAGCTCCTCTTTGGGACACCTACAGAGGCATGAAGAAAAGTCCAAGTTCACTGCAGAGTATGAATAAGATGTCTGCCATGTTAAGCCCCCTCAGAATGCAGATTTAAATAGGAAAAGTAAAAAAAAAAAAAAAAAAGTTATGACAGCAGTGATGAGACAACAGTGGTTGAAACCACTGGATTTCACCATTTTCCCCAAACAAAACCATTCTGAAACTGAAGTAAATATTCAACAATATTCATTGGGATTCATCTTGCATAAAATTTTAAAATAATCTGAATAGATGAAAAGAATTATTTCTTCCTGAAGATTGCACTAATTTTTCCCCACTGATTCTTGACATCATTCAGGTTCTTTAAAAAGTGTGGAGACCTCTGAAGATTTTCCAATCATTTTAGGCAGTTGGGACCATAGAGGACATCATTAACCTTGAAGATATCTTTGCATTTTGGCTGCTATCAACGGCTGAAATAATTGTTTTCACCTGTTATCCCTCCTCCACATGCCCCACTACAAGGACATTATAGGAATGCGCCTAATTACAAAGGAATTTTAATCGCCACACCACTAAAATTTACTCAGAGCAGGTCTGGGGAACGTGAGAGCCAATGAACAGGGAAATCCAGAGGTCAAATATTTCAGAAAATAATTCCCAGAGCAGGTGAATCCTTGCTAGCAAACATATAAACAAAAAGCCATCAAATGTTATGCAAACTGGTTTTTGAAAATGCTTCTATTGACAAAGTGGCAGCAGGAATTCAATATGCTTATCTGTCCTTCTGGAATATCAGTCAGTGCTTGTAGGAAACAGGAGAACAGGAAAATTACAATATTTTCAACTAAAGAAATCATCACTCATCTGTCACTTTGTACTAACTATAGACACATGTTGCAAAAAAAAAATAAATAGATATTTTATTTAGTTTTTCAGCTGGCCATATTTGGGAAACAGAAAATAAATTCTTAAACCTTGGCTAAGGAAAGACTGTAACCCATGACTGAGGGGCAGCAGCTGTGCTTTTGCAGTAATATGTTTAGTATTAACCACTCTGGGAAAGAACTAGCCCAGAAACGCTTCCCTCTGTCATCCAACCAAGCACAGCAAGAAGGGAACAGTGCTGGAAGGACGCACTCCATGTGGTCCCATGGAGTGGCCAAATGGTTTTGAAACTGTTTCTAAAATTTGCCAGGGAATACTGGAAAAAGCTCACTTTACAGCCATGCCTGGAGGACAGCTCAGGGAAATGAGCTGAGCCCCTGGAATCTGGTTGTATGTGACCTGCTTCAAGCTCTTGATGCCTGAAGCATTTGGGACGTGTCTGTTGGACGTGCAGGGACCAGGCTTCACCTCCCTGCACAGCACTGGCCATCCCCTGGGGAGGAAGAGGAGGAAGAGGAGGAATACGGCACCTCACCCTCCAGTCCCCCTGGAAAAGCAGGCACAGAGGGACCCGGAGGCAGCACAGAGCAGCAGGGCCAGTGCCCAGGATGTGAGTACTCAGGGGACACGACACTCCTGCAGGCACAGCTGTCCCTGGGAACCATCAGACCAGGCTGGAAGGGACACCCCTTCAGCCACCCTACGGCAGGATCAGCTGTCCCTTTGATTTAAATTCACTTCACAAAACCACCTCAGCAAACCAGAGAACATGGCTTCCTGCCTTGCACATGCCTGGAAAACGCTTGGCTCTCTCCAAATGCCACGGGATGAGCAGGCTGACAACAAACCACAAAAATCTGGTCCCATCGCGCTGATGGGCTGAGGCGGCTCCCTCCTCCAGCCTGCTCTGACTCACAGCATCTGCATCACACTGTTCCAGCAGCAGCCAGGCTGGGTTCAAAGGAGGGAACTTGCTCTTTAGCCCGTACCATGGGCTCCTCTCCGCATTAATGAACCTCGCAGAGCAATTATGTGCAGGGTGATGCTGCGAGGAAATAATATGGGCAGCTATTACAGACCTTTGTGGCTTCAAATAGAAAACAGTACTGGGAAGGGGGTTTTCCTCATTGTGCTTTCCTTGATGCATCTGTTCTGTATGCAGTTTTCTGAAAGCAGTTTTCAGCCAAAGGTTGTTTTACTGTCCCATTCGCTGCCTTGGTTGCTGGGAGAGGCGTCAGCAAGTCACGCATTTATATTCCTCTCCACTGCTTGTGGGCTCAATCATCAAAGGAAATGCATAATGCAGGAAGACTGATGACTTGAAATGGGCCTCATGAATCCATCTTGATTAAGTGGTCCACGAAGGATCTGCCTTGAAAAGAAAGTCCCTCCAGAAATGAACCAGCTCCTAATTTATACCCTGGACAATATGAGGAGCCAGAACACCGAGTGGGCAGTGCAGGCAGCTGTCCGTGTAGGGAAAAACCTCAACCTTTTGTGCACGACCCTCCTCAAGTCTGCCAGCATCACTGACTTCCCTGCATCTCTCCTTTCACCCTCACATTTCACTGCCTCACTGTCCTCAACCTCTGCCTGCTCTCTGCACACTGATGACACTTGGTGGCACAACTGCTTGTGGGACACCGTCCCAACCCACGAGAATGAACCCTGACATCGAGAGGCAGCCAGCTGCCGCCCCACACCTCCAGATTCTCTTTGTACTGCACTGAGCTCACATTAATTGCTGGCCCTCTCCCTGCAGGTGCCTCCTGTGACGTCTTGGAAGTTGCAGAAGCACGGGCTGAGCTCAGGGCAGGCTGCGGCTCAGCAGCTCAAAAACCACTCCCGGCCCAGCTGAAAACCTCCCTGCCTGTGCTCCAAGCCTCCTCTTTCCCTGGGAGAAAGGACATTAGAGAGTCTCCTTGAACACAGCCACGTTCCTGGGAAACAGTGTTGTTTTCTCTCCTCCTGCTGCATCTTCTGAACTCTCCAGATCTCCCCCTGAGGCTGATGAACTCAGCTTTGAATGAGGAGAGGGAAAAACACCCCTTTCTCTTGAATTGCCTGGAGAAGGCTTGTTGGCTGAAGCTGACAGAGTCCCCTCATCCCAGGAAGGAGTATTAGGTTTTTTAAGTCCCTTTCTGTCTGGGATCAAGAGACTGGAGTCTGCTTTTTCTTTTCTTTAATAGGTTGCACAATGAAATATTCCTTTTCAAGCCAAAAGCATTTAAGCAATTCACCCTGAGCTTGGGTGGGTGCCACAGAAACCTGTGGCAGCACTGGGAAACTGGCCCAGCTCTGTTTAAATGCATGACTTGCAATGCCAGACTACTTCCTCGTAGCAGATTTTATGATTATAAGAAACTTCACAAAGCAAAATTTTTGCTTCTAAATGGCTGTAGATCAGCTGAGTGAATACAAAGTGGCTCCTGTCATTCCAAGGTGCACCAGTGACTTACTGCAGGGAGCAAGAAATCGAGTGTCTCCAGACGGAGCATCCCTAATACACCAAATTATCTTCAAGCTTGACTTCTCCAGTGAAGCATCATTCCTCACTCCCATCACTTTGTATTAATAAGGAGGGTCTGTCAAAAAAGAGCCCATCTGCTCCAGTCTCGTTCCAGTGTGCCTTCCAGTGGGAGAGGGCTTCTTCTCCCCTGCAGAGTTATTAATGTGTCAAATCCCATTGCGGCAGCAAAACATGTGAGTCCTCACTGTGACTGAGAAGTGAAGAGAGGGAAAAGAAAGACAGGAGAAGGGGGCACCATCAGACAGCTTCCCAACCCTGCAGCTTGATGAGATAGATGTAACACAACCCAAGCCAGGTGAGAATCCAGGCTTTGAGCACAAGGGGTTGGAGATGAACGGCAGCTTCTCCTTGGTGCAGCTCTGCAGATTTTCTTTGTGATATTATTTGCCCAATCCTGCAGCTGCAGCACATTCTGGATATAAATGACCATACACATCTTGTCAGAAGGCTCAGTCCAGGCAGGGGAAGGGATGTTCTAGGTGGATGTTTGTACATTAGAGAGCTTTCAGCGCATAAACTGATTTAAAGGTTTGGGAAATGTGCTATGCAGTGGCAGATGCCATGAATTCAATCAAAGATATGATTAAGGGATGACCTAACCACAGTTTACAAGGACCAAAACATCAGTAATGGAATATTTTGTCTAGCAAACAGAAGCATAAATCTGGTCGAGGAAGCTGAAGCCAAGCATGTCCTGACTAGAAAAGAGTGCAAATGAAGTCACCATGAGGCAGATACTATGGATTTACACATCACCACTTGCCAGTTGAGCTGGGGCAATGGATTAGGAGACTGCAAATGGCTGAGGAAACCTGTTAGTTTAACACCATTTTGTTGAAACTTAAGCAAACACATTTTTCCTTCCAATAGCTGTAATATAATCTGTCAGTTACTCACCTGATGCTCTGATTTTTTTAAGCCACAGTAAGTCACTCATGTTTTTGAGCCCTCATTAACTACGGCAAAAATCCTCCCAAGGTTGCTGTTCATATTCTCCTGTGTGGGCAATTTTTATATCAAACCAGATAATTTTCTTATACATGAGACACTCTAGTTCAAGCAAAAATTAATTCAGGGCACTGCTGTGTCTTTTACTATCAGTAATTTAGATGAGATAATGTTATATGGGGTTCTTCTGCTTGATAATTTTTGAATCAGGACAGAAAAGCTGTTTGGAAACGAAATTCAGAAGTTTCACTGATATATTATATTGTCTTCCTCTGCACAGAAAACGAATTTGTCTCATGAGCCTACTTGCACCAACCTCTCAGGAAGAAGAAAGGTCTAACAGGCATAATTTTAGAACCCTAGAAGTAACTTAAGACATCTTTTTTCCAATAGGAGAATATAATTTTTGCGAGATCAGGCATCTTCAGATCTTGCCAGGACAAGAAGGAGGTGCTGCACACATCCTTTTGGAAGCTCCACAAAACAGAGTTTCAAATCAGCGAGTGATGCACACCTGAGCATTGCTGACTTTGTTTGTGCCACCAGTCAGCAGCACTTCAGGAGACAGCACGAAGAACTGAGGGGGACCCAGATAAACATGGCAGCTTTCAAGGTGATGGGAGACAGGATTAGAACATTTTAGCTCCAGGGAGGCAGGGAACGGAGCCATCGACACACGGCCAGTGGCACAGGTCACACTGTGCTGGGGCAGGTACAGACCTTGCTCGGGCACCACAGACCCTCCCCACACAGGCACAGCACGTGCTGCAGGGGTGGGTGTCCTGCACTGCTCTAGGGGAGCTGCTCTCTGCCTGTGGATGGCCGGTTTGGGAGGGCTCCTCTTCACTCTCTGCACCTGGTGTTGGTCTCACAGGGGTGTCAGCCCTGGTGGTGCAGAAGTTCTTCCTTCTGTTTTTCGGGTGCAAAAAGAGTCAAAGCTGCCCATCCAACCCATGGGTGAACTGGACCAACCCAGCACATCTCATCGGACTCCTGCACGAGCCACTCTGCTGACAAAGCTGCTGTGCTGGGGGAAATGATGCCGAATGACTTTTGCTTTTTTTCTTTTCTATATTCTCTATATTCTTTACGTGTGTTTGTAGCTCTGCAGCCTATTGTATCCGTGGCTAGTTTTCCCAGTACCTTTCCCTACATTTTCCCCAGGCAGAAAGACAAAACACATTCCAAGGGCCCAATCCTATCTTGGTTCTTTCTCGGAACCAAGGCTGAAAAACAGCTCTTCAAGACACATTTTCAGAAACAAAGTTTAGTTTCCATCTGAGGGGGGAGGATTTAGAGGAGGTTGAATGGGGGGAAATTGCATCACCTCTTGTGCTCCTAATTGGTGATTTTTGTCAATTATGCTAATTTGCCAAACTTATAATACTGTATTCACCCTGTGGGGTGGTGGGCATTTTGTGGACATTTTTCCGTATCTGCCCCTGGAGGCCTCCAATAAAGACCAACCTTTACATTTTATACTAATATTATCTCAGAAGTGTGTTGTTTTATTTCTAGGTTCCTTAAGGCATCACTGGTAACCTCCACCAGCACCACCACAACTGCCAGCAGAGGGAAACTGTCCATGGCCTCAGTCAGTGCTGACACAGGCTGATGTAGAGTGGCACAGGAAAAAGTGCTTACCTTCGCTAATCAACACTGTTTTTATCTTTACTTTTCCCTGCTACCCCTGCCATCAGCAATCTCCTACGCTTATCTATTCATCTTCAAAAAAAGAGAGCATTTGCTAAAAGAACAACCTGGACTAATGCGCCAGGAAAGAAAAAAGAGGCTAAAACACTGTATGTGGCAGCTGTCTTTCATACTTTTCCTTCAAAGACAGGTCACACAAATGTCGCTTATTTAATGACAAGGATTTTTCTCTGCCCAAGAGAGATGATGATCTCCCACTACTGGCAGCAGTCAGCTCACATCCATGGCGTAGGACAAACAGATACACAAAGCCAAGGTTATGGGCAAAAAGCCTGAACATCAAAAGAAAGGAATCCCAGAAGTTTCTAAGCTTGTTCCTCCGATAGTATTGACTGTATTTTTTTTCCCCTTTGTGGTTGCTAGAACTGATGATCTCAAAGGCTGAGAACAAAGCTTAGAAAAATAAGACTCACAAAAACAAACACTTCTTAAAGTTGCCAAATCTCTTTGAGTTCCAGAGGGGAAGAGAGAGAGAGAGATGACTGCAAACCCCCAGTGCCAGTGCACCTGACAAATACCCAGGTTAGCTCTGGTAAAAGCGAACTGTGGTAACCCTGATGGGTACCAACTGAGGATCAGGATTTCATCAGTTCGCAAAAGCCATGAAAAGAGCCAAATTTGGCTCAAGGAGAGGCAGGGATGCTCACAGAAACCCTTCTCCACGCAGGGATGTTGCAGTCAGACTTTCGTGGGATGGGCAGGGTTGGGGAGACAAGACAGGTTGTGTCTTTAGCAGGCATAGCAGGCTCAGAGAAGGATGTTTGCCCATGACCTAAGGTGCAGAATGGTTTCATTTTGTTTGTGAACACAGAAATATTACTGTCTCACCTTGGCAACAGCAATTTCACTGAAAAAGAAATCTGTTCCTGCTAGGAAATACCAGCTTTCACTTGCTGCTGTCAAATTCTGCTCAGTACTTTGCTACAGCTCACCAAGAGCAACTGCTGGGCAAACACACAGCAAGGTTAATGCAAGGCAGTGACTCTTTACTCATGGATTGGCTGGGGCCAGACAGGGAATTCCTCCATTCCAAAATGTGCCTGTGGATGACTTTTTTCTACACCTTATTCAGCCTGAGCATTGCCTTGCAAACTCACTTTGCATTAATGATGCAACACCAGTTTGAAGTTGCTGCAAGTGGACAGTGGTGTGCTGCTGCTTGGATTTTTTGGCTGTGTGTAGCTCTGAACAAGCATATAGCTGAAAATAAGGATTTAAGTGGGGTTATCCAGAAATGTTTCCCAATATTTGCCTCCAGTGTGTCATTTCCATAATTGTATCCCCATTTTTCCATGCCCAAGGAGGTTAGGCAAGAGGCAGGTGTTGAAAATTCCTCCTCTTGCTCCAGCTAGTGCAGGAAACTTGGTGGCTATGAACCAGCCGAGGATTCCCTTGACCTGATCTTCATACAGGGTGAGGGTCCTAAACTCAGGACCGCTTTAGTCAGCAGAGGGCACAAAAAATAACCCATTTGGAAACCCAACACTTCCAGGTTTTAGCTCCCAATTTATTCTCTGATGGCTCAGTGCTCCAGAATGAGGCACTTCCACAAAGCAGGGCTGTTTCCCAGGCACGCGGGCGCGCACGAGGGTACGAGTGTGTGTGTGGGCAACGCACGCCCTGTCATCCTGGGACGTGTCTGCAGGGGAAAATGGGGGGTGTTTAAGGTCTACCACTACGTGTGTGAGTCAGTGGGAATAAATTACAGCATGCTACACCCTCTGAAGGCTCTAACCCAGCGGTGAGGTGTCCTCAGAAGAGGGTAAAACCTGCTGTGGTCTCTTGGATCATAGCATTCGCACCAGGGTTTAACCCCGCCAGATGCCAGCTTCTGCCCATCTCTTATAAAATCCCTGGCCATCCCCACACAGAGTGGCTTGCTGTCCTTCCTTGCTGCCCTGTGGGCTCAGAAACATGGGATCTTCAGGGCCTTCTTGCCACTCTCCTTGCTAAACCCATCATCCAGTAGCTCTCATGTGGGTGCAGCACATTACAGGAACTGATTTGGCTTCTGGTGTCTGAACCTGCCCACATTGTTCTGCCCTATAAAGGACCTTCTTAACCTTGAGGAGTGCCAGGATTTTTTTTTTAATAGTTTTCCTATGTTGTCTGTCTGTCCCCTACTCTTTTTTCTTTTTTTAAGTATTCCCCTCTCTGGCTTTTGGCTCTTGTGTGATGCTGCGTTTTAATGAGCAGGAAAGACCAAAGCTAAAGCTTGAATTCCTTTCACTCTGTTTCTTTACCCCTGAATCCAAGCTGCTTGGAAAGCACACCAGTGAATTGTGGTGGTCCTGTCAGACACTGTGGGACACAAAACCCCCTCCACTGAGCTGCAGTGGGAGGCAGAATGTCCCTGCAGAGGGGCTGGAGAAATGAAAAGCCTCTTGCTCAGAGTTAATTATTTATAACCCATGTTGGCTGAGCATGCAGCCTCTTCCAGCCAGCTCTGTCCTGTCAGCACTTGTGCAAAGGCTGAGAAAACACATTAAAGATGGGACAAATGTACTTTCTCTGGGTGAAAGGAGGCGAGTGTGGTATCCTAAGACAGAGAGAAATGTCCTTCAAATCTCCTACACCTGAGTGTTAGTTCACCTCATGACTTTCATGTATTTATCTTTATGAAACTGTGCAGAGAGGAGAAGTGATATTCTCATTCAGAGTTCCATGTGGGTGTACATAAAATTGCATGGACACGCTCACTCCAGTGACTCCAGCTCACTTTCCTGCTTAACTTTAATGAAGGGACTTTCATAAACATCCAGGACCTGGGTTACGGCAAATAATAATTTTTTTTTAAATTAGCAACTGAAGTTATTGGCTGCTCTGCGGTTTTGCATGTCTCCCCCTGCACAAGGTAACATTTTTATCTCTGTAATTACACGGTAGGCGGCCAGCGCAGGGTGCAGGGTCAGTACAGGGCACCGCAGGGTAATGATGTGGCCATTTTTGCCTGGTAAATTACAGAGTTATCTTGGGACTGAGAAAAGGAGAAGGGCAGCAACTGCTTGACTAATTGGTAGTTTAAAGTTTAATTACCCCAGGGCTGACGTGCTACCTCCCAGATGCTGCTCTGTGCTGAAAGAACAGGTCCAGAGCCTGCCCATGGCTCACCCCACAGGGACACAGCAGCCCCAGGGGGAGCAGCCTCAGCCCCAGACTGCCAACAGCAGCCCAGCCTGTGCTGTGCATCCTCCTGGAGGGATGGACACATCTGGGGAGGAGAGGGTAGGAGCTCTGCTGTGGAAAACCTCCATTTCTCTCTCTTACTTCTCCCCAAATCTCCCTAGGCAAAGACATTTTCCATCCTCCTGTGCGACTTGCTCCAGAAGGATGGTCCTGCCACTGCCCAATCCTGCTCTGTCCTCAGGCAGCACCTCCCTGCATTAAAGGGAGAATCCTTTACTTAAAGAAATCTTTGCATCCAACTCTTTCCCTGGAGCCATGACAGTCAGATTTCATTCAGCACCAAGGAGGGAGTAATAAAATGACTTTGGTCTGCATCTGTCATTCAGCCGAGGTCAAACCACCACAAAACCCCAGCACACCTGGAGATACCCTGCAGGTAATCTTGCTGGCTCAAGAGAGGGAACTCCACAAGGAGAACATGCAAAAGACTTTGGCATTTTTTTTTTACCTAAAAGGTGGATGATAAAAAGGGTGTACAGCTCAGTAATTATAAATATAGTGCTTTACAAAACGGCGAGGTAGAAAAAAAACCCACCAATTAGAGTAACTCACCATATTTGCCAGAATGTAGTGGTACCCATTCCCATTTTTCTCAAGCGTGATGATCTGCAAGATGAAAAACAAGGATAATTAGCAGAGATCAACTAAGGCAGAAGAACTTCAGTTATCTGCCCTTTCTCACTCTTATTTTTCCTTGCTGAGACTATTCAGCTATGAGCAAGAAGACACAGCAAAATGAAAGTTCACATTCTTATTAGAGGATGGACAGAGCTTTCACACGAGATATCTGAGCAGCAAGTCTGAAATTAGACAGGACAAGATCCCCAAGAACATTGTCCAGGCAGGGAAAGAAAACAACCAAACCAGCCTGTTTCCTATGGGCTTGGAGGAAAACAAAACAAAGATTTGGGTTTCAGACACCAAAGGAACAGGTGGGGAGCTGGCGTCCGTGTGTCCTATGAATGCAACTGAAACATCAAGCAAGACTAGAGAGCAGTGTTGCACATCCTCCAAGCTATGGTCCCTGCTGCAAACACCTGCCTGGGAGAGATGGCTGGAAGTTTAGGCTGTGGGTAAATTTTTCTGCTTTAGTGCATCAGTGTAGCTTCAAACCACAGAATGAAGCTGTCTGGGCAAGCCACAGAGGATTCCCCTGCATGTTCACTGAGATAATTTATAGATTCATGCGCATGGTGTCCCAATATATGAGCTTTGCCACTTATTCCTTTCTCCCTGATGCTGCAGAGTCAGGTTTTTATTTTCTTTTATCAACACAATTGCTTACCAATCTGTAACAACTGAGTTTTTCTATGTTAGGTGGAAAAGTTTCCCTTTCTTTTTCCCTTTCCACCTGTTGCAGATTTGCCTGTGACTGGGGGGAACAGAGACACTGATGAGATGGCCTTTTATTTTTCCTTCCCTTGATTCAAAAAGAGTATAGAAAGAATACAGCTAAAAAGTCTATTATTCTTGCTGACTCCATTTTTTCATTGAAATTCCTCTCTATTGATTTGCAGCAGCACTGTTAAATTCTTACTTGTGTACTAGAGTCAGATACCAACTGCATTTGAGCCACTCTATATACAGAAAGAAGAAAGTAGGAGAAAAAGGCCCAAGCCAACATGCCCTCAAAGCCTGTACAAACACAAGATTTGCCAGTTTCTGAGAGAACTGTGCTGTTTCCATTAGGTTTCCTGGCTGGCAACACTACCTCTTATTTCCATTGCCATATGAGTTGATTCTGAGTTGCTGCCCGCATTGCCAACGCGCAGGCAAAATCTGCACGAACTGCAGTGAGGCCAGAAAGATCCTCACAGCCAGAATGATCATAAAACCACTGCTGTGTCAAATTCCACCAGAAATCAGTTTACCTAGGACTTGTCTCTGATGCCAGGCTGGCAGCAGGTACTTGAGAAGTGTCAGATAAGGGCAGAGACTGATCTTCCTCATGGGACAGCACTCCCAGATTATCATGAGCAGTCATTTAGGGATTTCCAAATGGATTAAAAATGAGCTGACACTTGCTCTGTGCAACTGGTTCATCTGCTTTAGCCCTTCTCTGATGAAGTGCTCTTGTATGCATAATAAAACTCATCTGGTTCTCAGCATTAACGTGGGGGTGGCAATTAACTCCAATGAAGGCTTCATTTAGAAGCAGTTGCTTTCACAGCTAATGCCAGCTCCACCAGCTTCTCTGCCCTGGGGCTCCCTGCCCAGGATCCCTCAGTGTGGCTTCTGCTGAGGTGTCTGGAGATCTCTGAAAAAACCTCTGTCTACCTAAAGCTATGAAGATATACACCTCATTATGGGTGGTGGTTTTCTGAGTATCTTGCACTGCCAGATCTCAGAAGCAAAAGCAGACCAAACTTGTCCCTTTCCATTCATCAGCTGAGACTGACCTTTGCAGTAAGTCCCAGACCTTGTAGGAGGAAGGAGAATCTCTGGTGCACTGGGATGTCTAAGAATTATGATCCAATTCCCCTTTTCTCCAGTGTCAACAATAGCTGGCATTGGCTCCTTCAGCTCAAACTCTCCTTTGTTATTTTATGAGGTGTCAGAGCCGATGAACTGGAGAGGGCTGCCATCCAGCTCTCCCTGAGCTGTTAATCTTGCAGCCCATCCACCTGAATTATGAGGCTCATTTCCTGTGTTTTACACAGTTATTTGTGATCTTAATTTATTTTAAAATGCTTGCTCAGTCCTAATGTGTCCGGACAGCAGTAGCAAGCTGAGGTTATAATAGCATTTATCACTCCTCCTGACTGTGGTGAGAGGCTGCGCTGGGCTGCATGCTGATTGCTCGCTTGGGCCACCTAGGTTTCATTACCCACTTCTTAACGGGTGAGTTTGACATCTATTAGAGAGAAATCCTCTCAGAGTGAAACACTGGCAGAGGAGAAATTCCAGTTACTCATTTTAATGAGAGACAAGGAAGAAACAATAGAGGGCTTTGATGGAACACAACCCACCGCGTACTTATCCCATTAAGGCTACACAGCACAACCCCTCGGCAACCTGCCCTGAGCCAAGGCCTGGCTCACAAATGACAGGTACCTCGGCAAAGATAAATCAAACCCTTGAGACACGACACAGAGAAATCTCCCAGAGAGAAATCAGGTCATTTTTAACACATGGAGCACTGGCTCCTCCACAGCTGCGGTCAGCGGAGCGCGAGGGCCGCCTTGCTAGAGTCACTGGTGTTATTTGTGTTTTGTGTACGGAGGAAAAATGAAAAGTGTGTGCGAGCAGCAGTGTGGGTGTGAGAGGCACAGGTGCTGAACAGCCACCCCCAGCCCTCCTGCTCACCATAGAGCACAAATCCACTGCCACCGAGAGACAGAGACGGGCTTGTCAGGGAAGAAGACAAATGCATTGAAATGTCCCCGGGAGGCTGAGGCAGCTCTTGGAACACCTCAGACAGTCAGAGGGACAGGGCAAACAGCACAGTGACATTCCCACAGAGGCTGCTGGTGTGGTGAGCTGAGAGACCAGCCAGCAGCCCAAGTTACAGTCCCAGCTGAATTTCACATGATAATGAGCTGAACACTGTCTTTGAATCCCTCCATTTATCTGTATACTATGAAAAATCTGCCATCACCTTCTCACACTGGGATAACTACCTCTGCTCTCAGAAATCCTGGTGGACTTGGAACAAGAATGCAAAAAAGGATGAAAATGGACTACACAGATCTGAAAAGCCCTATCCCTCACTGGAGTGTTACCTCCCAGGCACAGATGTCTGGGATTGCTCTATATTTTTTGTACTAAAACACAGCTTTGTACCTCTTCTCCCTGGGAACTGATATTTTTTATAGCATTGCAAAACACATAATCATAGTACCTGGATTTTTAGTGTTCTTACAAATAGCTTTTCCTATATCTAGGTTTAACTCTTGCTCCAGTTATGAGAAGAAATTTGAGAGAAAGACTAATTTTCCTGTTTATATCAAGAACACTAGATAATACTAGACTATACAACTTAACATTCTGTTAGACAAACCGGGCTTAAAAACCCAACACTATTAATCCTAGAAATTTGATATACCCTAAAGAAAAGCCAAATTCACTGCCTAGGTCTTGTCCAAAATTTTGTTCAACTGCAGCTGCTCCATGGTCAGACAGAAGACTTTACCCTCTGGAATAACCTGCTTTCTCTTTCATGAATGTGGCTTTTGCTTTGAGGTTACAACCTCCTCTCTGCTTTGTTATTACACATAACGGAGGAGCACCCAGAGACATCCAGCAAGGATGGATTGTGCTCATCACTGAGCTGTGCAGCTGGTGAAATGTCAGTCCCTGTCCCAGACAGGAAGCAGCTGAAGTGTGAGACGGGAGATGACAGGTACCTTAGACAGGGAGACGTGTGAAGCACGAGGTAAGAGTGAGCTGATTATGAGGAGTAAAGCAGTGGGAATTGCAGGGCACTGCCTGCAGGGCCCTTTCCAAGCCCTTGCAGTGATGGGGAAGGACTTGGCTGTAGGTGTGAGAGGGAAAGGTCTTGTGGCTGGAGCTGAAGTGTGGACTGAACCCGCCCCTGGGCTTGTATTTGTCTCCTGTCCACAGAAATCCATATTCAGGACTGATGTACCATAATCCTTCTGTCCTGCTGGCACAGGTGTGAGAATTTGGTGCAGCACATGGAGGCTGGAGGGCCAGGAATGTGGCAGTGCCAATTCACACCTCCACCCTAACTCGAAAACTGGAGAACGACTCAGCAGAATCAGGAGGTGCCACATCTTGTGCCCACTGCTCGGAGGAATTAGCACAAAGCAAACCTACTGGGGAGTAAGGGAGGTGTAAAGGGCTCAGCAAAAGAGTCAGACAAGTGGGGAACATGGAGCAGTGGAGCTCACTCAGCAGGAACTCGTGAGAGCTTGTTCTATTCCTGCAGCTTTACCGTTTCCACAATAACACAACAGAGAAATACCTGCAAGCTCAGCAGCTGCAAGGCACACACCCCAGTTCCAACGAGAGCCACAAGGAGAGAGGGATCAGGCAAGAATGGGGAGAACTTCTCCAGGGAGAAACAACCCTTCCCATCCCATGTGCAAGACCTCTCCCAGAAGGCGCACATCAGCACAACCTTGTTAAGGATGATGTTCAGCCTCTCAGATTCGCAGTCCACCACCACCAGCCTTTCCTTCTTCTTCTCCAGCTCCTGGAAGAGCAATCGGTATCCCTCCTCTGTTGTTGTCAGGATGTTGACAGCTGTCACCTGCCAGTTCTTCTCAGCTGCAGTGTCCAGCACTTTCTGCAGGACTGACAGCCCTAAGGTGGGAAGAGAAGGGGGAGAGCCAGGTTTGAGTTGTGCAATGGCATGTTTCCATCCTCCTGACAGCCTATGTAGCTGCCTCAAGCCAGCCTGGAGACAAGAGTCACGAGAGTGCAGCAGAACTACAGAGAGCAGCTAATTGTCTAGATCTGACCCAAACTCAGCTGGTCTAGAGTTAATGACTCCAGCTTTTTCTGTCCTAGCACAGACGATTCCAGGCCTAATTTTCCTTTGTAATCAGCAGATCAGTCTCGTTGATCAGGCCCTGCTGTGGGATTCAGATAAGAACTCTAATCCCCATTTTCCTGTCTGTCACTACCCAAATAACTTGATTTCTCTCAGCCATTGTTTTCTTCTCGTCTTTGATCTGTTTAGGCTGTGTGATCCTAGGGATAGGGACACCCTCAGCAATCACAGCACACAGTCATACTCAGCATCCTTCTCTCTCGGCAGCATCTCATCAGGAGACCATTACTTTTAGAATTATGTTACCTAAATTACATGCACAGCCTTCCAGAGGAGATGCACATAGCAATTCTCTGGAACTGTGCTAGACAACCCTTCCTGCTTCAGTCCTTTTGGGATATGCAGTGTCCCCATGCCTCATGACAACAGAAAGCAGGTGGGATGTTTTCATACCTTCTCCTTGTCTCTAAAGCCCATCCTGTCCCTTGAGGGGATAATTACAACTTCCAGGACAGAGATGTGAATCGCCTTACCTCTGCCCTATCCTCCACAAGTCTGCTTTGCTTGCAGCCTCCAAGCCTGGAGCTTTAAAGGCATCTGAGAGCTGGGAAAATTGAATCATGGAGCAACGAGCTCTCTAGCCCTGTTTGTGGTTTAGAAAAGTCAGATAACATCTTCCCTTACCCCGCAAAAGTTTTTGTTCTTTTACATAGAAAATTGACATGCACCAACACAGGGAATTTGGAGTTTTCCAAGCTATCTGCCAGAAAAACACATTTCACACCTGGCTGTGGGCTTAGGTGAGACCTGAGCAAGTGTCCCTTCACGTTTAGAAACTCAGGACTCAGTGGCCTTGAGTTTGACAGACCAGTTCAATATGGGACCTATTGAATAGAAACAATTTCCCCATTTCAAACTCAAACCATTTGCATATCAAGTATTTCCCTTGTGTTGATGGGGCTCAGATCTGATCCCCATGAACACACCCACACACCGGGTCAGGCTGATGCTGCCTTTAGATCAACACCCACCTTCAGCAGAAAGGGGTATTTAGAAAATAAACAGAGAACAGGGAAGGCACAGGTTGACTCAGCAACCCACAACTTTTGGAGGCAAAGACTCCTTGTAGACCACTGTGTTTAACTGCCCAGTAACCCCTCCCACACAGCTGTGACTTACCCCGGTCAGCATCGTAAATATACACAAACTTCTGCCAGCTGTAGTGCTCGATGACGCTGATGAGGGCATCCTGGAGCTCTGGGCGGAGCTGGAGGACAAACTGGTTGGAGGTTTCCACGGGGAAGCTCGGCGTTATGAAGCAGACGTGGAGAGCCCCGCAGAAAGACGTGAGCATGTTGACGGTCCTCCTCTCGTAAAACCCGAAGATGGCATAGACGCCCTTGGAGAACTGCGAGCAGACTGCAGGAGCAGAGGGAGAGCTCGTGAGGGCAGAAAGCCAAGGAGGTTTCTCAGCAATGTCACCAAAATAAACCTTTTCCCTGAGATAAGCTGTGGGCTCTCTCTGGACTATATAATTTTCCCCAGGTGAGTGGGTTGGTGAAGGCAGCCTGTGAAGAACAGGGCTTTGTGGCCATGGAGTGCCCTGCCCTTGGCCTCCACAGACCTGCTTTACTTTTGATAGGTCGAAGTGACTCAGGAGAATGAAATCAGTGTCCCCAGGGCTCTGCTGAAGATTTTGCTGCTTCTGGGGTAAAATGAATGATCTGAACATGGGAACCCCTGGGCAGAAGGAGGCTACTGCAGCCCTGGATGCATTCACGGTGCGGAAGGACAGCCTTTACACAGCAGCACAGCCCTTTGTGGCCAACGACTCCAGAAGGAAACCATGGGTTTGACCTCAGGAGCAGAGGACACCACTCTGAGAGGGCATCTCAGCAAAGGTCCACCAAGGTTCAACGCAGTCACAGCACAGCTCCAGGGAGGTCTGTCCTGGGCCGTGAGCTG
Organism: Cnemophilus loriae; assembly: GCA_013397755.1. Classification (NCBI taxonomy): domain Eukaryota; kingdom Metazoa; phylum Chordata; class Aves; order Passeriformes; family Corvidae; genus Cnemophilus; species Cnemophilus loriae. The sequence goes on from VZTF01000681.1 coordinate 1,156,811, forward strand.
CTGGCACTGAGTTGGAGCCTCTGACACTGGGAGTGTGTTGGTACTTGGGAACACAACTTTGGCAACTTCTGGTTTCCTCACAAAGCCATGGAGGGGAGGGCCATGTGCCCAGTGAGGTATCAGCAGTGTCCTGGGAGGTCTCCACCAGGAGGGCTCGCTGGGTTCCCTGGCACATGTCTGTCTGTCCTCAGCCCCTGGCACTCTGCTGTGCAGGGAGGGCCCCCTCAGGTTGGAACCCTTCTCTGGAGAGCACTTAATGAGATCGTGGGAGCTGCTGGGAAAACGCCTCAGGATCTCAGCGAGATAGAGAGAGTTCACACTTTGGGTTGTAAAACATAGCCCCTGAGACAGTCAGACTCATTTAATGTCACCCCTGTTTACGGCACATCCCAAGTTGCCATCAATAAATCTCCAGGCTGGAGGTGGTGGCAGTGACAGCACTTTTCCTGTGTCAGAACTCTTGGCACTAGTGTCTCCCCCTCTTGTCACTCTGACTCTGAAGACCTTGGGCTGTGACATTCACACTGCACACATCACTCGCCCGCCCTCCCCCACCCAGTGCAGGCTGAGGAGTTGGATGTGACATGCTGGGGTCCCCTGGCAAGTGCTCTGCACTGCTCAGGAATCCCCTGACCTGGTTTCTGCTGGTAACTGCCAGTACTGAACCTTCTGCATGTATGGCTGGAGACAGACTCCTAAACCTGAGCTTCTTGCATCCTTAGCTGGGCTCCACGCGAGCTCTGTCCCACCAGCAGGGACCCAAAGTCAATCCCCGCTGGCTTACAGCCATCCTGGAAAAGGTTGCCTTGTTCTTCACTACTCTACTGCCAGCACCAAATGTTCAGAGGGAAGAGCAAGAAATCCTGCTTCCCACTGTGCAAAGCAAGTCCGTGCTCCCACCTCACCCCCAAAACGAAGCAGCCAGGCTTTGTGGTGGTGCTGAGAGCTGAGAACGGAATCTCACAAGACTGATGAAATTTTTTCCTTTCTCTTGGAGCTGAGCCCAGTTTTTGGGCATCCCAGTCCCGCAGTTTGTTCGCGGGGTCACTCATCCTCTTTTCACTGATTAGCACCTGTGATCTCAGCATTTCCCTCCCACAAGGGAATTTGCTGCTCTGCAGGGCAGGGATGCCTCACAAAGCCCGAACTGAGACAGAAATAACCCCCTCTCCTCTTTATTTTCACAGCAGTGCCTCTCTTTGCAATCAGCAATTGTGTCTGTATCAGCTGGAGTCACTGCCCTCATCATGAGACTGACACATTCAGGAAGAAAAGTAGCAGATAGGGACAGAAACAGTCGGAGCATCGTTTCCGTGTGACTGGAGCAGTGGGTCTGATGAGCGGTGCGCGATACCATATGTGAGGGATCAGAACGTGATCTCCGGAGAGCCAGGCTTCAGCCTCACTGAACGATTAAAGAGACGTTTTCGGGACAGCTGAACAATCCAGTACAATTAATAATCCAGACAATAAACTTAGCTGGCTTGGTTTGTTTTGTTTTAGACAAGGCGCGGCTTCCTTACATTTTTTTTTTTCTATTTGAAAGGAATCTATAATTTTTCATATTTTATTTTTTTTTTAACTCTGTGGCTCAGTCACACTCAGGCATCCCTCCTACACTGTTCTGAGACATCACCAGTGCCAGCATTTGAAACAGATTGTACCAAAGACAACTGGGAGAGTGAATGCTCTTTATCATTATTAAGTTTGGAAAGAACCCTCACTTGCTTTGTACTTGCAGGCTAAGAGGGGCCATAGACAAGGCAAATAATTTGGAAAAAAAAAAAAAAAGGTCTTGCCAAGGGTTATCTCCCAAAGAGAAACAAAGAAACTCTTGTGTCAGTTAATCTGGAAAAATGAAGAGTGAGAGCTGCAGCCACCTTTCTGGAACTGAACTTGGCATAATGCAAAAGCAATAGCTGCAAAACTATGTAAATCTCAGGGCTATTTTAAATTACAGATGCTCCAAATGAATTTACACAGCAAAACTAAAAAGAAATTACTTGCTTGTTATTTAATACACTAAGAGATTGCTGGAACTTCTTTACATTTCCTTTAATCATTTTATGAAGCAAATTTCTTAATTATTCTGTTCTCATTTTATTGCTCTTCAACTTCCTAATAATCTACTACTAAGAATTCTAAACCTAAAGTAGAGGAAGCAAATATTTTAAGCTGTCTTTGTTTTTGTAGTGATGAGCAGCCACTAGCCTCTGACTGGTGGATTTCTAAAAAGATTAAGAAACAGAAAAGGGATGAAGATCATGCTGGAATGGAAGGTCCAAGAAGTTGAGCTCTTCTGGTCAATTGGCTGGTGAAAACATCACCCTTTCCAAGCCTTGTGTGCAGCTGGCTGGCCCCAGCCCAGCTTTTCCTGCAGAGGAGAGCTGCAGTCAGCCTGGAGACCAGCTCCAGCAGCTGAATTTGGACAGTTCCACCTCAAGCTCGTTCCTGCAGGCAGGAATCTGGGTGAAATCCTGCAGCATAAATGTTTGTCTATCCCAGGATGTGAGCATGAGTGAGGAGGGTTTGCTTGGATGCACATGCAGACATCTGTGGCTGTTTGCCTGTGCTATTTGTGGTCTCTGGGCTGCAGAGTGGGAAAGGACAGAGCAAGTCAGTTCAGGGCTGTACCTGTGCTCGTATCTTACAATGAATTTGTAATTTATTACAGAATAGTTTCCCTCTAAAGTAGCCCTCGGAAAATATAGTTCATAATGATTGATAAGCATGGCAGCTACTACTGTGTTCTCCCTGATCAGTCTTGTTTAATTGATCGGTTTGGGATTTCTGGCTGGGGCATTCCCGGTGTGTGCTGCACNTTCGGAAAATATAGTTCATAATAAATTTCTGGCTAGGGCATTCCCGGTGTGTGCTGCACCAGGCCCCATGGACACTCCATATCCCTCCTTCTCCAGGCACAGGATTTCTCCCTGCAATCTCTAGAGCTGTTCAACAAGGAAAATTAGGTAAAAGCAGAGGCATTGACTCGACTGTCACCTGGTTATGCTGGAGAGGCAATCCAGCGACAACCACCTGCTCTGTGGACACAACTCTGCAGAGTGCCTGTTGCAGCCAGGTGAGGTGAGAGCTCATCTGACTGCTCTGAAAACTTTTCTAACTTACAGCAAAAATCAGAGTAGTTTGTAAGTTAGTTAAAAAGTGACCAATGTGGTAGAACAAGCAGGGGAGGCTGCCCCTCTCCCCCTGTAGAATGGTAGCCGTCACGGAGCTGATGTGTCCTTGAATTCAGATGAGGAAAAAAGCATCCGTGATTCACTCTTTCTTGGAATCCACAGACTCTAGGATTTCTAGGCCTGCAGTTTTTCTCAAAAATTCTCTTTTCATATGGAAATATTCAAGGTAAAGAATGTACATCAGAGAGAAACACTGATTTTACTGAAAGCACACACAGGAGAGGACACCTACTTGAGAGCTGAGGAGACGCAGCTCTGGTCACCTTTGCAGATACTTCCAAGAAAAAGAAAAATACATCAGTAAATGCATCAACAATCACAATTTTAAATGGCACATTTTCTCTGTGGAAGAGGAAAGCAAAAGAGGTGTTTTGAGTCTATAAAAATTCATGGTAGAATTTTTTTTTGGCTGCAGCTCTTAACCAGAGCAAGTAGATGAACAAGACTGATTTCTGCATTTAGGAGAGCCAGAGATATTTTGCAAGCAGGTGTCTGACCTGATGCATGTGAAAGGCAGATGTCAGATAAAACAGATACCTCTTTTAGATTTGGGTTAAAGAAGATAACCCAAAAAGTTTCTCTCAAAAACCATCACCACAAAGAGGGGCTGAAACAGTCTTAGGATTTGAGGCAGGAGGAAGGGCAAATGGGCTGCACAGAAGGATGGAAATGATGATTTGGTCGCCAGCAGTGAAAACTGTGCATTCTGCTGAGAATCTGCAAACAAGACTGCAAAAAGGGAACTGCTCCCCAGGGACACAGCTGGGGAGGAAGCCTGGTAGGAGATCCTGGCAACTGCTCATCTGCCGTTTCCCTTAGAAGCAGAATTTTCACCATTTCACTAAGTTTAAGACTAGAAAGGGACATTAGATCACTTCTACTGACTTGTTTTATCTCATGGACTATTAAGTTTCACCCAGCTACCCCTGGAGGGAGCCAATAATATGGCTTAGTTGACTCTTAGGAGATTCAGCTGCTGCATGTGCCTCTGTCAGAGAACAGAAGTAGCAGAGATAGTGCTAATACCCAAAGCCACAAGAGCAGTAAAAAAACTTATTAAACGAAATATCTCCAGATGTTCCTCACAAATGACTCGTGTTCTCACTTGCAAGAGGGGACAGAAATCCCAGATGGTCCCTGCCAGATCTCAGAGGCCTTCCTGACCCTGGAGAATATCATAGCACCTAGGAGGGAAGACACTGCACCCTCTTCAGGGAAGCTGTTCCTAAAATGCTGAGCTGGAGATGTGACCAAATTATTCCTCGTAGCCCAAACAAAAAAATAGAGAAAATATAGACTCCAAAATAAGAAGAAATCTTTGAAACCACCCAACCCAGCACACACCAAAATGAAAAAGTGCCTTTTAAAAATTGCAAGATAAGTGTGGCCAGACTTTGAGGGTAATAAAACAGTGATCTCAGATATGTCATTTATCCTCTGCAAGCTCAAAGATGAGCCCTGCAATGCCTGCAGCCCCAATATCACCTTCATGTGCCCAAATCTCCTGGGACACAGGACCAACACCCTCACTTGCAGCAAAACATACTCACTGACAACAGTGGTGTCAAGAAGCAGCTCCCACATGCTTCCCTTTGCTCACTTGGAGTGTGTTTGTGCACATGTGGGAAAGAGGAGGGAGGATATGCATGCATAATTAATTCTCAGCATGCCCTGCCTGGGGGCGACCCTCACGCGGTGATGGAGAACCCGACATCAGGTTGGCAAAGCTGGTGGAGTTCCAAGGAAAGAGCGCTGGTGTCTGCTTCAATTAGGATCAGCTCAGCTTCCCTCCCGAATGTTTGTCCTCACAGCTCTCCACTGTGGCGTGGGTGCCAGAGCGCATCTCTTCAGCACATCCCAACGACAGCATGTTCCCACAGATTTCTGGAGCAGGGGAAAGCCAAGCAGATTCTACACTCCCCCATTGTTCCACTCGTGTATTTAGCTGACAGCAGATATGTTCCACATATTTGATCAACTGCAAATCAGGCTGATGTGATATCACAAGAAATCCATGTTTTTCTTTCAAATATATAAAAGGCACAGAAGAGTGCTCCCTTCCATCATTTCCCTGCACTGCTGCTCTAATGATCCTGGAAGCTGGAAAGTAGTGTTGATTTTTACATAAAGATCTGCTTTCCTTCCCTCATATTTAAACAATAATCTGTGACTGAAGAGCTGCTCATACATGCACATGCTGGTAGCTTCAATTTTTTCAGTTAAGTTTGCCTGCCTGACAAGTCTTAGTTTGCCTGGCTGATAAACAATAAGTTTCCTTTGAGATCAAATTGTATTTGGGGTACTTCTTTCTCACACGCTGCTGAGCTTTAGGAAACAGAAATAGCATGGTGGTTTGGTCACCAAAAATTAACATCATGGACTCTCAGTCATATAAGTGAACTTTTGAATTAAAATCACGGTGGTGGAAGATACAGTCATGGGGAGTTGATTTTAATCCCTCTAAGGAACCAGCTGGAGGTCCTCGCTCTTCCACTTATGTACTTCATATCTTGAAACCTCTTTTTATTTTTCTACTAGAGTCTTTGAATGCAGTTCTTATCCAGTGTGACTACAAAACAGAAGAAAAAAATTCAAATATCAAAGGTCTTAATGAGGTCACTGAACTTGTTGAAATAAGGAAAGAAAGCAAATGATGATGTTTGTTAAGATTCCACTTGCTTGCTTTATTTGTTTTAAAAAGTATTTTTACTTTGGGATTGCTAATACTTCGTTGAGTCATATGTAACCAAGAATTAAATATATTGAAGGGTTTACAGTCAATACAAACTATTTCTGAGCACTTTTAATAGGAATTAGATGCAAATCCCCTGTGCGGAAGACACTGAGATCAGAAGCATCCTTAAGAGGGCCTCATTTCTTCTGTAGGTAGAATTAGGTTATTATTCTAATAGGGACAGTTTGGTTAATGAGGGTCCTGTGGTTAACAGATCAAATTATGTGTAAGGAGAAATGGGTCCATTGCCATCTCTGTTTCAGGTTTGTTATTTAATCATGGTTTGGATCTTTGCTTGTGAGGCAGCTGCTTTTCCCTGAGCCCATCTGTTCCAGTCCCTTCGGTCAGAGGCTGACTTTTGCACTGTGCTCATACAGACACCCAAAATAAGCCCCATTTCTGAGCTGGAAGCACTGATGCCATGCTCTCAAGCTGTGTAAGGTTCTAATTGTCTACTGCCTTCATCTCTCCAGTGTCCCATACCAGAGCCACAGCTTTTCCACAGCACTCTCTGCTTTCATAACTTTAAAAGAGAAAAGATGTGCCAAAGGGGTCTGGTGCCTGGAGAAAACTCTGCATTCTTTAGCTCTAATAAAAGATCTGACCTTTCCACCTTGTCTCGTTGTTTAAACGGGACTGTTTTCCTCCATGCCAGTCTGTCTCGTTTCTGGGGGACAGCTAGCAAACCCATTTGGGATACAGCCTTCTTAAGAGCCTTTTGCAGCACGTTTTGTCTTTGAAAATCATAGAATCATCAAATGGTTTGGCTTGGAAGGGACCTTAAAGATGTGCCATAACTGTGTGAGACTGTTATCAGGTCTGCTGGGCAGTCTGGGTTTTTGCTGTGTCCAGAAAGAACCCAGCAGAAGATGCTGCTGCGCTGGGTTCCCCTGGAGCAGCAGGATCTCTGAAAAACTCCCTGAATTCTCCTAACCTCTCCTAACTCTCACCTCTAGCTCCCCTGCAGCTACTCTAGAGGGAATGAGTGATCCCTCATAGGGCCCCCAGGTGCAGATGGATGTTCCGATGGGACCCACGGACTTAGGAAGACCAGAGATCCCTGCTCTCATCTAACCTTCCACAATGAAATTGAAAACTCATAATTTGTCCTCGTTGAACTCTCTGCGTCTGAAGCAGAGACATAAATATTAAAGCAAGATTACTACAAATGAAAAAGCGACAGCTATATTGTAAAAGGAGATGAGAAATGAGGGTTGAACCAATTTTCCTTCTGCTTTTTCATTAGATGGCCTTTTGTATTATATTGGTCCTTCTGAAGATAGTGCTGTACAAGGAAAACTAAGTACAGGATCATGGTTTAGATTCTGCTGGGAAGCACGAACAACAACAGAGGGGAAGAACAGAGCACCAAACCCCCAGCACGTTAATACAGTACACAGCACGCTGCCCTTACTTCACCACAGCATTTAATTCTGGGCTGTAAGTGCTGAATTATTAAGACAGTAAAAAGAGGGGAGCGAGGAGTGGGAGGGGGGAAGATAAGCAGTGGCAGAAAGCAAATGTGTCACATAGAGAGGATCTTGCTGCAGATGAAATATATTTTGTCTTCAATAGCTTCTTTTCTTTCCCTGATACATTATATTGGTTCATATCCATTAAAGCCTCGGACTGTCTTCAGTGCAAGCCTCAGATTCTGGTGGAGATTTTACAAGGGCCTGTCTTGAAACAGTCTGCAGAACTTTACACTTACCAAGGACAAAAATCCTTCAAACAGAACCTCTCACGCACAGGACAGAGCACAATGTCCTTGGGGGCTTGGAGTGGCAAGCGGTACCTAAACCCACCAGCTGACAGGTTATTTATAAATGTTCACGTTTTCTATCCACCTTCAGGGCTACATTACAGGTATCTGCTGAGTTAGCAAAGCAGATGCTCCAAAACCTACATGTGCTGTCGCTGCCCCAAAAGTGCCACCTCTTCTGCAGTCACTGGTGCCATTAGTTTTCTGGGAAGAGGAGAGAAAGGCACAAACCCAGCAAAATACACTCAGCACACAAGGATTAAGCTCTAGAGCACAACCCTTTCATGCTACCTGGTTGCACGTTGTGTTCGCCTGAAGTCTGTGAAAGCACCAATGATTTTGAAACGTATTTAACATCTCAGCAAGGGCTGAGTTTGGTGCAGAATGACAAGATCCTTTGACATCTGAGAGTGCTGGTTTTTGTGGGCTTAAGTGCCTCCCTTGGTGGCTCTTTGCTATAGTCATGCCTTGTAGGGTTTTTATTTTCCCTTTTCACATTAATGTTCCGTTCCATTGTGCTCATAGCTTTGTTCAGGGCTACTTAATGTCAGGGGGAATATTACCATTTCTCCCCTGTCATTAGAACAGCTTTAATCCTGTCTGCATTGTGAGGGCAATAAATGATAAGAGTTACAACATTTCGATTTCCGCAGTGCCTCTGAGCACCAGGTTTCACGGAAAATCCCAAACAAACAAGTTTAAGCTTGAGATCTTTTAAACCCAGTGGGAGACTGTGTTGTCTGGGGAGCAGGGAGGCAGAAGTGTGACAGATGGTGAGATCTGGACCCATGGTTTGCAATTTTATGGTCTCTGGTGAAACTTCTCTGCGAGTCGCCCGCCGTGGGTGGTGGAACAAACAGTTTACACGAAGTGCATCCAGTCAGGGTGCCCAGATGGAGCTTCTGCAAAGGGGAGATACTCAAACCCGGGCTGCAAGCAGCTTTAGAGGCCAGTTCCCTCTCGTGGGAGGTGAAGACATCCATGACTCTGAGTGATGTGAATGGTAGGGGTGTGGGAACTGGGAGAACACCACTCTGCCCCACTGCTCCCACAAGCCTGCAGGTAGACCTGGAGCCCCTTGGAAATGTGACCCAAAACACCAAATATCAACCTGGCTACCCAGCAAGACCTTCAGCACAAATAAAGTGGAATTTGAGGTTTATCTTAAAAAACCTTAGGTGAAATCTGTGTCATTTTACCAGCATGACAGAGGGGACTTTTACAGCTACAGGCTTCTCCTGAGCCTGCACTTGGACTCAGAAAAGTCTTCTCCCATAGAGAAGTCTCAGGACTGAGGAAAGGACCAAGATGTGGGAGAAGCTGCAAAGCACACCACCAGTTATATAAAATGACCTTAGATACACGTCTTTTGCCTAAAAGACCTTTGGGCAACCAAGTCCCTTTCATGTTAGTGACAGCAGGCATCAAATACAAAGCAAAACTTCAGGAAAGGCTTTTCAACGGGATGTTTTACTTGCAGAGCTTGATATGTCACAGTAACAATTTATGCTAATGATAAAATATCATCAACTTTACACCGAGGCCAGTGAAGACACCAGAAGCCTCTCAGTTATCCTGCTGTGGGACTGAGAAAATAACCTGGAAAATGGGATGTGTGGCTTAGGGAGAAGAATGTGGGAGCATCCTTAACATCAGGAAAACACTGAGATCCCTTCCTGACGTGCCTACTTACAAATCCCTACTGATTTCTATTCTGGGAGAATTTTTAAGCTGCCGAAGAAAGAGACTCTCCGGTGAGCTGCAGAGAGCAAGAGAGATGATGTAGAACACTCTGCATAAATGCAAATTGCAGGGAGGCCAACCGGAGCACAGCAAGGGGAGTTGCTGCAAACCCGGGGCTGTCCATCATTCCGGAGCAGTGACACTGCACACCCAGATGCAGGCTCTGCCTCGAGCAGTCACTCGGTGTAAACCAGAGCCGATGACATGATTTAGGCAGCTGCTGAGAAAACCCCACTGCTTCTCAGCAGAAACTTTGCCTGTAAAATATTATTTAGACAGAAAAGCGGCAGCAGACTGGGGGATGCTAATTTGTGCCACTTCTCACGAGCATCAGAGAGACTGTTTCACTGTTCACCAGGTGTTAACCAACTCTCCTGTTGACATTACAGAGAAATGCATCTAATGAAATCCATTTGTTCATGAAACCAGGGTCACTTGCCAGCCAGGGGCAGGAACGTCTTGCACAGAGAGGCACCAGGAGCACCAGATTTTCAAGGAGTGGAAACATTCCTTGGATTTAACAAATGTTGTGCAAGACAGCTGAGCCATGGAAAGCTTCACGCTTCAGGTGTTGGATTTGCTGGAAAACTGGAGAAATAACACCATATAATGAACTCTAACAGCACAGCTAAAGTGAACACGTGGATGGTTAAAGGTATAATTAACCTAATTAAGGCACCATTTATTCCAGAAACCTCTGGGGGAAAGGCAGGTGGAACTTCCAGCTACGAGAGAAGGTTGGCAGGGCAGAGGCTGCTGCCACTGGTGGGAAAAACCCAATAAAAACTTTGTGTGGAAGAACAGGATACAAGAAACATCCCTGGGACAGGTTTTTTTCTCTTGGTGTTCGCAGGAAGCCCGAGGTGCAAAATAAAACCTGTGATTTACACCTCTGGGACTGTCCTAGCTATCCTGTGAGGGCTGTGATTTTCTTCTCTCAGTACTGCAACCCACTTTCAGTGCTGAATGTGGCGGAGAGGAGTGTGCAGTGTAGCCTTCAGTTCGAGTTCCTGACCCTCCTGCTGGACTAAAGATTCATTTCCCTGCAAGAGAAATTCTTTCTGGCTGCCTGCATTTAACATGGCAGTGAACACCTGCAGTCATATTTCCAAAGGATTTGTTGTGATCATTCCTCTGCACTGCTAGTCCTGACAGTAGAGCAATGTCAGCTGAGAGCCTTGGTGGCATTTCCAAAACATGCTGGAATTACTGAGTTGACTGCCGTGTCTCTTTAAAGAGGAGATGTTGGGATGATCTTTAGGTGGTTTGGGTGTGTGAGGAAGCCATATGGTGCATGCAGTGTCTGAAAATTAGGCCTGAGCTAATGTATACTGAAAGCTTTTCTCCTGTGACAACTTTTACCAGTGCACTCCCGAGGAAAGATGCTTTTCTGGTGTTGCCTGTGGAGCTATGGAAGAACTGGGGTGTCATGTGCAGGTTTGGTTGACAGAGGGTCCTCTGTGCATGTGCACCTTGCACCACCCTGATGGTGCAGCTGTAAATCCATGGCTACAATCCACTTGATTCCTCCTGTAAACTTCTTTCTTGAACCTCTCATGTAAGTGTTGAGAAAGTCATCAGCTTTCTGCCTGGTTAGAAATATTAGTGTGTGCAATATAAGTAAGACAGCCAAGAAAACCTTTATTTCAGTGTAGAAAAGTTGTCTACATTATAGTTTCCCTGGTAACTACATCGAGGCCAACAGAATTACACTGGATGTAACTGTGGTCTAGTTTTGTGAGCTGGGAAACACATCATGTTTCCTGCAGGAGGCTGCAGGGATACAGAACCTGATTTGTGGGTGCACTCAGCTGTGACTCGCCTGTAAAGTGGGCTTGCTTCACGTCTGCCTGAGCACAGGTCACCAGGTCCTCCTCAGAAGCATCCTCAGGCACGAAACCAAAAGGAATTTGTGATAAAAGACCCTTGAGAAACTTTTCTTGACATCCTTATTGGAAAAATCCTTCAAAGCAAATGGATGGGAAATGATAGAAACCTGAGAGGTTGTGAAAGCTGGACGGGAGAAGAGGAACGGGGGAAAGGAGATGCAAGCTTGAGGTTCATTGATGGGAGAACAGCCATTTTAATTTCAAAATCAACTGGGGCTTTGAAAGAGAAAAACAAGCATGAAAAGAGAGCATGAAGGGGGGCTGAGTGCAGGTGCATTCAGAGATCCAAGGGTCAGGTGCCTTTATCTGGAAGGTGGGGGAGGAAAATGGGCATCAGCTTCTGGGTCACTCTGTTTTTCCTCTCTCTGAATGGAAAAAGACAGTAACATTGTTTTTCCCCCTTTTTAATGCTGACGAGTCTTAGCTAAGACAGGTTTTTCCAAACCTCACTGCCTGAAGCCTGGCAGTCTGTCCTCCATTAAGGGTTTTAACCTCATTGCACAGCTGGACAGACCGAGGCAGCCACCTGTGCAAAGACAAACAGCCGTTTTCGGGTGGGACCCAAGTGCCCTCCCATCTCTTTGTCAGACAATGTGAAGAGCAGGCCCATCGCAGTGCTTTTCCAGTAGGGTGCTCACCTTTCACCAGTGAAAAGCACTTTCCCAGTGGATGGTGCCTGCTCCACGGGGCGCTCCCTGTCCCCGTTCGCTCCCTTCGCCCGTCCTTTCGGAGGAGGGGACGTGCTGGCAGCAGAAAGAGGCGGCTCTGCAACGGTGTGATGCTCCTCTCCAAGCACACACAGACTTGGCATCTCACCCCAGGCTCGGGGATTTTGTGGCCAGCTGTTGAGTGGGCACTTTGCAGCACAGCTCCTGTCCTGGCTTTAACACTAAACCCGTTGCAATTCCTCTCACAGCCCAACCTCACCCCACGCTGATCCACACTGGGCTGAAGGGAAGAAGGACAACGTGACCTCTGGCCTGAAAGACTGGAGACCTTCCCAGAACAAAGCCATGCCCCCTCCAATGCCTTTTGTTTGGCTCTCTCTCTGCGATTTCATGGTTTATTAGCTTTTAAAAAGCACAAGGCCTGTCTAACGGCTTGACTTTCAGCACGGCGCTGGGTGCCCAGCTGGTGGCTTTTGAGAAAAGGTGCTGCCAGGCATTGGTTTCTGGGCCAAGAAAATCTCCCCCAGTGAGATAGGGATGGTCTGGACCAGCAGCTCTGTGGACCTCAGTTCAAGTTCAGCCCATCTCCAGTCCTCAGTGGATCAAAGAGGAGTCATTATTCCCATTGGCTCTGCCAGGTGGGTGCAATGCTCATGGACTGTGAGTATCAGTTAAATGAAAATGGAGGAGGAGAAGTCAGCCACCTTTGCCACAAAACTTGTCCTATTCCTGCATCACACCGAAATGCCTTTTGTTGCAAAACAGAGCATCTTTAAGAAAGATTTAAAGAGCCAATTTTATGGACAATCTATATTTTAGGATCACACTTCTGAATGAAATTTTCTTCAGTGCTTATACAGACTCTCCATTTCTGGTTGGGAGCCTCCTACTTTATTTTCTAGGCATGAGAACTTATATTTGTTCAGCACCTAGCACCTAGGGGAATCTCAAATTGTAGCTACAGTTTTTAGCCTTCTCCCTTAAAAAAATAAATACATGCTTGAAAGCTACAAAGCAACTGGCCAGGCTTTTGATGATCTTTCACTAAACAGAAAGCAAAGATTCAAATGGTCCATTGGACAAGCAAAGAATCAATTTATTTGAAGAAAAGTTACCCTACACACCTCAGTTATTTTAGTTCATTTTACCATAAAAGCTTCGGTAGGCTTTACTTTTAACATCTCTGAGACAAAACTAATGCCAGTGGAACAGATCCAATAAAGACAGGCAACAAAGCTAGCTGAAATGTCTCATCACCTTCTTTTCCCCTTCAGATGAAAACTGAGGCTTGATCAAAAGTAGGAAGTTGCTGGTTTTGACAAAACAGCCTGATATTCCCAGGGAAAAACAAAATGGGGAAAAGTTTTACTGGTAAGTCAGAACATTAAAAGATAAATGCTGGGATGCAATTAACCCTCCTCCCCTGCTCTGGATCGTAAATTGCTCTACGAGTGCTGGCAGTGTTCTTTCCCCCTCGAAGAGATGCTGCAAGGGCAGCCAGCCAGAGCAGCAGGGATAAATTTGGGGTGAGAGGTGCAGAGTATGGGGTCAGTGGAAATGTTGCCAGCATTCACGCTCCGCTGCGGGCGGGATGTTTAGCCACTCCCAGAGCTCCATCTCCTGAGAAACTCACACTTATTTATGTGTGTATTTGCACTTGCTCTGCACCCAGACGACCTCTGCCCAGCACAGCACGTGGCCTCTGTCCTGTCCTGCTCACAGGGGGATGTTTCCCTCTGTGCCATATTGTGTCTGAGATGCCAGCCTGCTATACTTCCCACTGCCCCCCGAGTGCTCGCCCTTCAAAAAAGCAGCAGGTACAGCCACGTCTCTCCCTGTGCTACAGCCTCGTCCCTGCTTTGTCGCCTGCTCTGGGGCAGCTCCTCATCAGGCTCAGCAGTGCCCCACAATCCTTCCTACCCATGGGGCATGGGTGGCTTTTTCCACGACCCTGTCCCTGTGGTGCAGGAGCCCTCCACATGTCCCAACACTGCATCCCACATGAGCATGGCTGTGAGCAACCCCGTGGTGCTGCAGCTACAGGAACGCACACCCCTGCATGGAGCCCCTCCAGCACTCCCAAATACCTCCTGCTGCACACTTCCCAAATGCTCCTTTCCACATCCCACCCGTGCACACACACACAGCCACACACAGATCCTTCCATTAGCTAAATCCCAGGTTTTTACAGTGCCTTTCTCACACGCGGCCCTTCCTTATCACCCCTCTCACAGACGCCCGGGCTAATCTCTCTCCCTGTGCCACGCACGGCCATCCGCTTATCTTCCCTCTCTTCTACACACACACACACACACACACTTTTTTACACAGAGACTAATCCTTCTCAGCGTCACGCACCTCAAAACCCTCCTTACGACGCCCCCTCGCACACTGAGTAATCCCTCTCGGAGCCCCGCGCACGCCATCCCGCTGACAGCATCCCTGCACACGCATCCACGGCACGCTTCGCACACACAGCAACTTCTTTGTGCCACACACCCCAACATCCCCCCTGCCTGAAGCACATATTTTTCCCGAAGTCTGACACGTGCGTGTGAACCTGCCCTCAGTGCAGTAAAACCAGCATATTTTTAAAGCGAGATAAACCAATGTGAATGAGATATTTGGGGGTGAAACCTTGGATATTTGGGTAACTGTCCTGGAAAATGGAGACGTTGTCACACGAGAGAATGCAAAGGATCTGGCGTGTTTCAGTGCAGGGAAGCAAAGGCTGAGAGGGGATGTGTTGCTGTTTATAAAAACGTCAGAGGGGTAAACACTAGAGAAGAGCTATTGATGCTAAAGGACAACATTGGCATGAGAACAAGTGAGAATAAACCAGTCATGAATAAATGCAGGCTGTGAACCACGGAGAGATTTGTAACCATGGGAGGAGAGCAGCTTGGGTTTTGCTTTCCAAAGGGAGCACTGGAGCAAAAGCAGAGCTGGTTTCGTCTGCAGCATCATTTTTGTCGGAGCGCACAACCCTGAGGTCCCTTCCCGTGCTGGGCTCACACCCCGTCGCACCAGCACACTCCTTCTATCAGCAGAGGTTAACAGTGCAAAAGCACTTTGTTTCTTGCCTTTTTCTCCTCATCTGCAGCAGTGGGGTGGGGAAATGGAGCGGAGAGCTCCGTGCTCCGCGCGGGAAGGAAGGGCAGGCAGCACCCAGGGATCTGTCGAGGTTGCTGTGGCGGGCACGAACCACGCTCACTTTTCCTCAGCACACATTCGCGTTCCGGGAACACCCCGCCTCCACCGCTCGCCTGCCTCCAGAGACACGGAGCACCGGACATGTCTGATGGGAATCACATATCTGTAACACGGGTACGCAAAACCACAGAGAACTGAATATTTAGTGGACTGCAAACACTGCTGCATGAGCCGTTATCCTCCCAGGAGCAAGTGTGCCGGATGTTTTCCTTCCCTACACTTGGTACAGCAGATGAAGGAGATGTTGGCTGAGCACTGTGAGAGAAGCAGCAGATATAAAGGTCCCGACCATCTGCATAAAGATGAAAAAAATCTCGTTGGAAAGGGGCAGAGGAAACCAAGACATTTGAAAGTTTCTGTGTGTCTCACATTATCAAACATGGAGCTCCGCCCTGTGGGACGGAGCAAACTCTGCTTATGCTGAAGTCAATGACTTAAAAAAAATACTTGAGGTCTTGGTAAACTGAGAATTTTTTAAAGTGTGGCATTTATCAAAGTATGGGTGCCTTTTATTACAGTGTAGTGTGAGGGCAACCAAGTGCCCCCCAGGCAGAGAGGGCTGCAGGGGCAGGAGGAGACTGGAGATGCACGAAGCGTCTGGCAGAGCTTCAAGGAGCAACTTCAGTGATTCTCCCAGAAACCAACGGAGCAAAGGGGAAAGGAGGGGGTGAAGGTGGGAAGATGCCGTCCTCCATTCAGACTGGAGTTCACCTATATGTTTGAATTGGTCTCTTTTTTATGGCTATAAAACTCAGAAGAGAGCTAAAAGGGAAATCTGGCAAATAGAGCTACCAATGTCTCTTCTTAAGAAGTCACACCCCAAAAAAGCAGCAATTGTTTTTGTTTTCTTTCCCTCTGGAAATATCAAAATGGAACGAGAATATTTTCTTTTTTGTGCTGTTTCAAGTAGCCTTAAGTTTCCTTTTGGTCAGAGGAACTGACAAAAATAGGTTTTTTTCTTTACTACTTTTCTCTCTGCAGAGAGACGATGGGAAAACAGAGAAATATGAAAATAGGTGGAGATCGGCATCACATGCTGGGGTATTTTTTTCTGTTTTCCAACTGGTAGGTGGGAGGTAAGAGGCAAACTGGCAAAAAAAGTGTGAGCATACATAGAAAATCTCCACGTTTACCTTTTATTTCAGATTTGCAACAGCAAAAAGATAGTAAACATCTATTGAAACCGCTTCTTCCTTAAAGGGAGAAAAATCCTTTATGGCAAAGACCTGTTTTGAATGAAAAAAATTTGTATAAGTTTTCAACCACCTCTAGACAGAAACTTGTGATTATCTGCAATGGTCTGGGGTGCAGCAATGGGGAAAAAAAACCAATGTTGAGGGAGAAGTGGTGCACTGGCATTGGCCACAATGCAGTGCAGTGAGCACAAAACCCCAGGTCTAAGTCAAAAGAACCAGTCCAATTTAAAGGGTGGAGGAAAACTAAGGGAGGCCCTTGGTTGTTTTTAACTAGAGAAGTAAAAACCATCTCATTTCCTAGCACACAAAGAGCACAATGAACCAATCTCCTGCCAAAGTGATTACACGTCTCATATGCATGAGGAGAACAAATTTTCAAGCTCCTGGGACAGGGATTAAAGCTCTTGAGAAGCTGCCAGACCCTGTAAAATAATTTGGAGATACCACAAGGCTTTCTATTGTCAAATTGCATGGGGAGAGATCCTCCCTTAGTCCATAATGGCTTTGGACTCAGCTCGAATTGGTGGCTTCTCTGCTTGCACACTTGTTAGAAGGTGAATTGATGTGCAGGATACCTCATTTTCCTATTTAGAAAAGTCTGTGCCTGGTATGAAAGAGGGGAGATCATTAACTGGATCAAGAGACAGCAAGGGAAGTGCAAGTGTGAGAAGGGAGAAGTGATGAGATCAATGACCTGAAGGCAACTCTGCGGTCACTAAGGGCTGGTCACTGCTTCTTTCCTTTGAAATGTCCTCTCTCTTCCTCTTTTCTTTGCCCCATGCATTAACTCTATGTTTTTTCACAGCCCTATTCTCTGATTTATTTACTTTATTCTCTCATCACCCCTCGGATTTTGGTCTCCCTGCTCCAGCGCTCTCTTCCTCAACATCTCTTACATGAAAACAACAATAATGTTCAACCAGGAGGTTGCTTCAATGATGGTGGCATTGAAGTGTTCTTGAGATAAGAGGGATTATTCTTCTGCTCCAGGAAAAACCCAGACATTGCAAAGAGGACTAAAAAAATATCAATTAAAAATAAAATTGTGAAAAGAAGAAAAGTAATGTAAAAGCACCAAACCAACCGAAAAACAAACAAACAGCAACAAAACAAAAAAGGAAAGCAAAATACAGTGTGTAAAAGAAACCAACTCATGGTATCTGAAGGTAGAAACTAAGTGAGCTAAGAAGGTTGGATACAAGGGATGAAGGTCATTTCAAAATCAGCATCACTGGCGTTGGTGCTGAAAATGTCAAGGAGCAAACCCAAGCCAGAACTGCAAAAAGCTGCGAGGCACAAGCACTGCGGGATGAGTTGTTTATAGAATCATAGAATTGTTTAGGTTGGGAAAGAGCTTTGAGATCATTGAGTCCAACACACTGAGTTAACACTGCCAAGTCCACCACTAAATCGCATCCCTAAGTGCCACATCTACATGTCTTTTAAATACCTCCAGGGATGGTGACTCAGCCACTACCCTGGACAGCCTGACAATCCCTTCAGTGAAGAAATTTTTCCTAATGTCCAATTTAAATTTAGCCTAATCCAGAAAAAAATTGCCAGTAATGGGTGGAGCTCTTTTGGAACTGAAATAATATTTCATTGCTTCTCTTTTATTGAATTTAGATAATTTATCTCAGCAAATGGAAGTAGGGAGATTTATCTCTTAATTTTCAAAAATTCCCTGGATGGTAGCTTTGAGTAATCTGATTTCAACTTGGGCCATTGCTTCTAGAGAAGGTGAAATCTTGACTGCAAGACCAAGATGAATAGAGGCACGGTTGAAGTCTCAATATTTTGTGCTAAATATTGAATACCTTGTTCTGAATCATCCTGTCCCAAAACATGACATTGCCTCTTTATGGAATGACTGGAAACATAAACAACCTCCATAATCCTGTTGTCTCTTTAAAAAAAAAAAAAAAAAAAAAAAAAGGTGGCATTTGCTAACGAGGCCATAAATATTGATGTCTTTCTGAGGTCCCCCAGAGCCCTATCATTTCTGCAACTGACTGATTAATAATAGATTAAACACTTTAGTTTTGCTTACTCTGGGCTTCGTAACTCTGAGTGCATCTGCTGTGTTGGTAACAGAAGGGCCTGGAACGGATGGATCTGGCAGATATTCAGTAGAGCAACATGGTAGGAGTCTACAAATACCTTCAAGGGCCAAAACTCCACCAAAATCTACGCAGGGACATCAGAGGCTTAGAGTAATTCAGTGAGGAGCTTCAGAATGTGTTTACTACAGATAAGATATTGTGCCTCTGGAACATCTGCGGTGTTTACTACATTACGAGTGCACATGACATTACACGGTGGATGTATAATAAACTTTGCATTCATAACGTGCCTTTCATTCCAGGAGCTCAAAGGAGCTTTAGGCTGTGTTTTACGCAAGGCCAGGCTGGGCTGGTTTCAGATGTGCTCAGCAGCAGTAATGGTTCAGTACCTCCCAAAAACAAACTTCAAGGGACTTTTTGGATGTCACACAATGAGTCTGTATCAAAGCTGATGAAAGAACCAGGTGTTCCTGGCTTCTCAGCTCATGTTCAAATCCACTGGAGGCTGCTGGCATGGAGGATTTGTTCTAGCTCGGCAAGCTGTGACACACCAGGGAAAATACCTGGTGTTACTCTCCTCGTTGTTATAATTAATAGCCTCGTTTATAGTGCTCTATTAAAAAGATCCAGAAGGCTATACAAGAAGTCACATCTCCTTTCGTCAGCTATGAATTCAGTGTGAGTTTTGCTGCTCACGAGTACTTGTCCCCCACAGCAGCATCCCACAGGACTGTGTTTAATAACCCTGACCTTTGCAGGGGCAGAAGGGGCTGAAGCACCGAGGGGTGCCTTGCAGCCATACTCAACCTCCGTGGTTCCAATGGCAAAATTAATTCCCAAACTTCAGCTAAGTCCTCTACTCCTGTGCAAAGGGCAGAGACACCTTCCAGTGCTCCAAAGACTGCCTTGCCATTTTTGGTGTGAAACTGGAACTCAGTGAGTTGAAGACACCCCCAGCAGCAGTGCTGGCTTTGCTCCTGTGTGGCTGCTGGACTGTGGTGCTGGGGAGGGGACCCATAGAAATCTGTGGACCCACACTCACACCTCTGACTTGAAAGCCTCTCCTGAGCAACTGCCTCTGTCTGGATTTTCTTTTGTTCTTTTCAAGTCTTGGCGAATAATTCTAAAGAAAACCCCCCAAACGAAGGCGGGGCAATTACCAACAGGAAATCACTGCCATTCAGCCCTCTGCCCACTCGCACATACAGACACAATATAACTCTGAACAGCAAGGCAGCAAAATATGTGCTTAATGTCAAATGTGAGTGAGGATCGAGAGGTCACTATCGGGGTATGCAGCACCTCTCTGCTCTTTGTCTGCAGTAGCTGTGGGTGGACAGCACGGCCAGGTGTGTGGGGCAGCACACAACAGCCCCAGTTACCCAGGGACATGCTCTGCACATTTGGGGCCACCCAAAATTCCCCCTGTGCCTGTTGGCTTGCTCCCAGTGTGCCCCTGTGCTCCCTTGGCGAGGGCTGGAGCCAGCAGCAGCGACACTGCTCTCTCTGAGCTCAGTAAAAGTTGAATAGATGCTCAGGTGTTTTGTTGATCAAACTGAACAAATTGGGAACAGGCACTTGGGATCAGTGGGTGACACATTCAAAGGCACGATCTTCACTGTGTGTTTCCTTTGCTTTGTGCACAGCCCTCCTGTCCCCAGTGCTGCAGCATTAGAGCCACACGCGCCCTCCCTGAAATGTGTAAATAGCTTCTGCAGGTTCCCCTTTTGTAAAACAAGGATTGCTTCACATTTCTTTTCTTCCTGACAAGAGGGGTTTCTGTGCTACCACACTGATTTGCAACAATGCTTTGCTTGATGTCAGCTGCTCGGTGCCCAAAGGACGTCTCTAATTGAGTACTGCCAGGCAGGATTCCCGTGACTCCCGAGCCTCAGAGCGGTGTCAAGGGGAGGAGGAGGGCAGAGCAGAGCTGGAGCTGACTTTGCCATGGAGTAGAGAAGTGGTTCCCTGCCTGCTTCCCAGGCAGAGGCACTGGTGCTGAGGTGGAGCAAACTGCACTGCAGCAAAGTGCTGGAAATCAAATGTCTGCTGGCTTGCGTTTGTCCGATCAGGGAGCTGGGAGGAGCACTGCAGGACTGCTCGGACCAGGATTTCCCACAGAAATCCACACAGGGAGGGGATGGCCTTTTTGTACACCTTGAAATACACCTCGAAACTCACCTTGTTCGCTGGCAAGCCCGACTCTCAGGAAAGCCCATCTGCACTCCTATTGATATGATGCAGATTGCAGCATCAAAAGCAATGCCCTGGAGAGAAGGGGTACCGAGCGTAGACGAACACTCTTCGTGAAGAAAACACGATGTAACAAGATTTCCCTTTGATCCTTTTCCCAAGCAGTTAATTCCAGCTCCCTGCTGGTGAGTGCAGCCCTGCTGCTGCTGCTCAGCAGATGCGTGCCCAGGCTGCAGCCCCAGCTCAGCGCACACACACCTGCAGAGGGACACCTGCACCTGGCTCCTAACGTGTGACAGCGGCTGCCTGCCTCAGATACTGGGACATCAGGAAAGAATCACACCACTGGTTTCCTTCTTAGGGATCATCTCCCTGGGAAACAGCTTTTGCACCCTGCCTTCCTCCCTGGGTAGGTGTAATCTGTTCCTAAAATGCAATGCCTGTTTTAGCCAGTGTTGCTCTGTTGTCCTGCCGAATGTTGGGAAGAAATGAGGCTCGGGGAGGCTGTTGGAGATCCTCTCTCCTCCAGTGATGGAATTCACTATAGCTTGCAGCACAAAGTTTCAAAGCTGGCTCTGCCCAGGTGTGGGTAACAATCTGCCTTCAATCTGCCTTCAAATCTGAGGTGGAAGGAGGCCTTTGTAGGCAGTGTGCATCACTCTTTGTGTTTGTTTACTCATTAGTTTGCACACCACAGCTTCCCTACAGCAGCTCTGAGCTTTCCTGTGTGCTGAACTGGTTGGATTTCTTTTTGTAACATTCCTCATCTAGTTTTTATTTTTCTGTTTTTCTTTTTTTCTTTTTTTTTTTCTTTTTTTTTAGAAATTCAGCCAAAGAAAACATGATGTTGGATTTTTAGTCCTTTACCCTTGGGCCTCATTATGTTTGTCTCCAACCCTGTTTATTTACATTTCAAGGGAGAGGCTGGCATAGAAGCGAAAACATGAGGGCTTCCCTACAAACTGTGATCAGCCACAATTTTCTCTGTGTACAAAATCCTGCATCTCATGCTGCAAAGTCCAGGGCTGTGACAGAGAGATTTCCCTGAGAGAAAGTTCAGGGATGCTGGGCAGCATCTCCTTTGCACCTTCTCTGGGCGTGGTCTGCCCTGTACGATTTCTCCTTAAACACAAATCCATCAGGAAAGGACCTGCTGATCAATGCTCTCCCTCAAGCCCTCTACCCTCAATTTCCATCTCATCATTTTTCTTCCCATTTCTCATACCTTTTTTTCTCTTATCTTTAGCAGGTAGGACACGAGGAGGAATGGGGTTCATGCTGTGCCCTTCTCCCACTTAGAACATGCTTACTTACATTCAAACTCATGAACGATTCTTCCACAACACATCTTCTTCCTAAAAATACTCAAAATACCCACCCTGCTTCCAAGCAGCCAGTGCCAGGAAGGCTTCTCTCTTTACATTCATTACCTCCTTTTCCAGCTTCTCAGCAAACCAAAAGCAAACATTAGAGAGTCTGCTCTATCTGGGAAGCCCCTTGCTCAGCCCAGGAGAATTTCTTGCCTCTGAGCCAGGCCCACCATGGAGTATCTCGCACAGTGCCTGCTCCTAGAGCGGGATGGCACCTCCACACTGCGGCTGAGCGCCACCATCATGGTGCTCTGATGTCCCTGGGCACAGCTGCTGTCACATCTGGAGCCACTCAGTCATAGAGCAGTTCTCACAGCTGTCCTCCCTGCCGATTAGCAGTGCCACACTTTCCCCAGAACTTTTTTCCTCCCCAAGGACTAAAATACATCATGGTGGGAAGAAACCTCCTCGATTCACACGAACAGCTGAGGTTCACCTCCTGCAAGCCCCAATTCTGTTGTGTAGATCTGGTCCCTCCAGTCACCCACTGAGGCCAATGGGCCCATTCAGGATAAAGGTGGTGGTAAGGACAGAATCGAGGGCACAAGCTGGGCACAGGGACTGAGCTGGGCCCTGGCAGCCTCTTGCATGACAGCTGGGAGGGTGGGAGGCACTGCCAGGCTATTGTGTGAAGCAATCTGGCACGTGCAGGAAGGACACCCAGGCACCTGCCTCACGCTTACCCCCAGCGTGTGTCTGGCTTGGCCAGGAGGCTGCTGTGCCTCAGCAAAGCACAGGTGGAACTGGGGTAGCTCTGCACAGGGCATCCTCCACCTGTACCCCACCAAATCCCTTCTGTCTGTCCCAAGAGGGCCCTGCTGTCCGTGGCTGCCCCAGACCTGGGATCCCACCACACTGCAGCCAGCCTCTCTCCATCCCTGGGGATGCACAGAGCCCGGGTGAGGGACACACCACACCTCCCGTAACGCACACAAATATCTACAGCCTGCTCCTGTGCCTGCACTCAGAGTTTCAAAGAAGGACAGAACCATAAGAAAAAGCACTTCAATCACTGCTGGAATGGCCTGTGCTCAGGAGGGTTGCCTGGTGGCACAGGGGCCACCACAGCAGCGAGCAGAGGGGGTTCAATACACAGGCACAGGCTGCAGCTGCCCCAGATTTCCACAGCAACACTTCCACATAGATCCCTTCTGCCAAAACCTTGTGTAAAGAGCCCCCGAAGCGCATCGTGTTCTCTTCGTGTTGGGATTCTTGTGCAGGTACTGGTGAATTTATTCTCCCCTTGGCAAACACCAGGGATGAGGAATTCCTCACTGCGGTGCTGCAAAGCACAGATGTGCAGGTTTGCCTCTTCCAGGCTGTACAGTAACCTGGCAGAAACCCCTGCTGTGCCACCAGCCGGAGGGAAAACAGAAATAAGACCCTCTGGGAACTATCAGAGTTCTCCACTTCAGATTAATTTTACCCAAACTGCAGGATCTGAACCAACAAAGGCCCAGGCTCCAGCTTAAGGCAAAGCAAACAGAGGCAGTACCACGTCTTTCTGCTGGTCTGCCCGAGGAATAGCCGCTTCTCAAACTCAGCCTACCCCAGGGCTGAGAAGGAGGATGCTGTGCTCTCTGTTGGAGCTCTGTTAGAGAACAGCAGCTCACTCCAGCAGCTCACATCTCTGGTGGTTTCAGCTCCTGGTGTTTTTATAGGGTGACATGACTCAATCCGAGCTACTTCCCCATTATCCATCACTTGGGAAAGGTCTCACGTAGTTTCTGGACATGCAGTGCTATAACTAATCTAATCAGGGTCTGGGGCTTTTTTTCCTTCATTTTTTAAATGAAATATTCCTCTTACTTCCAAACTACCTCCAGGCTGGTTTTGCTGGGTAATTTTTTTTTTTTTTAATTAGAAGTGCATACATTTTTCAGCCAGAAATTTCAATAATTGAGCTGCAAGGAACTCCTCAGATGTGAGATCTTGATTTTGCAAGTGCCCTGAGGAAACAATTTGGGAAATCCGCTCTGCAAACAACTGGGAAAATAAGTGGACAAGTTGCATCAACAGGATGAAATATTAATTAAAGGGAGAATGTCTTGGCAGCAAGAGAGAAATTCCAATTGAACTGATGGGACATTGCATCCCCTGTGTGAGAACAGTAATTTTGCAGCTCCCTTCAAGATGGAGATCCCCAGATTGTGGTGTTTGAGATCTCGCAGGCTGTCGCTTCCTTTCCATGATTCAGCATCCGTCAGCTTCCCTCTAAGAGGATTTGTTCCTAAAGTGGTGTTACAGCAACTGCAGGAGACCTCATAATGGCCATAAAATAATTTAGACAGAAATAGAATGTCTCCAGTGATTTAGCCCCTTCATCTCTGCCATAAGTGCTGGCCCAAATTCACAGCAGTAGGGACTGAGACAGAGCTTTACATAAAGCACCTGCAGTGGCACTCAGGGACTTTTCTCATTGAAAATCGACACGTGGGGTTTCATCTCCGAATCAGGGATGTGGACAGACCTTCTGGCTCTTGTAGTCTCAGCCAAGGGCTTGCAAGAGTGACTGAGGTCTAAAAATTCCCCACTCCTGGGGTAATTGGATTGAGTCATAGATCTCTTTTTCAGCAAGGTACTGACTTATAACTTCAGACGGGAAAAAAAATCTAGGAATATGAATTCTCAGTGCTAAAAAGGGGTAGATTAATAAAAAGAAGCCTCAGATTCAACATTGTATTAAAAATGCATGACTCGTAAAACAAGCGTACGGATTTGGGAACCTGATACCTTTTAACTGGATGCTTTCAGACAGCAGTTCCAGGCAGGAGAGAGAACAGTTGCTGCAGCTACGAAAGGCTCCTCAGCCATATCCATATCCCTAAGAACTCGTGCCATTGCCCGAGTCCTGGCTCAGCAGCAAACTGCTGCTGCCTTTCAGCATCTCGCCCTGCCTGTGGTGTGAGGTCAGCACATTTGGCTGCCGGGAGTCAGCCACGAGCACATCTGGATGCACAGTGAGGTGTGAAGGTTGTGATCCATGTGCTGCACCTGCTGGGTGAATTATCTCCGATTTTTTTCCCTTTTTTTTTTTTTTTTTCCCACAGAGAAGATGTAAGGGCCAGTAGATTTCAGGTTTTGACAGCACCCAGCCTAAAGAAATGCAACCCAGCAGGTAAAGAAAAATCCCTTCATGAATTTGAAAACATGGGATATATTGTGCATTGAAGCACACTTTTTCCACTGGCTCTGGAGAGAGGATAATCCACACAGACTAACAAAAAAACTCAATTTGCCCACATGCAGGAAACGGTGCTTTATCAAGGCTATTTGGAGTTACTTATTAAATGCTGTAAATATAATTAAAAAGAAGTGAATCAGAGAGCAAAAACCAAGGATCTCAGAAGGACTACAAGAGCTTGTAGTGGTTCTACAGCTGCATGGCACCTCCAGGGCCATTACTGGCTGTCTTGAAAAGAAAACCTGGTTATTTATGTAATCACTGGGCAGTAATGTGGCCCTATGAAGAAAATCACTTTGCCTGAAAGGTGCCTTGGTAATGCAGACCTGAACAAACCCCGCAGCTGTCAAGTCAAGTCCTTTTTCTCCCAGAGCAAAAATTCAGGAAGATTTCTGCTGCTGTGGCACGAAACATCGCTCCTGCATTTTCACAAAAACATTGAGATTTGGCCCAGGGCGGGCCTTGGGAGGTTGTACAAGCCACCCATGGACCTGGCTCCCTAAAAGCATCACTGGCAGAAAGATTTGAAAACGACAGCTACATTTCCATGCTCCAGACTAAACCCCAGTCCATTCCCTTTCTCTTCCCTGCCACGTGCTCTAGGGCTTGGGACACACCTGGGTCCGTCACAGGCTTTCCCCAAGAGGTCCCTGTCTTTGCTGAAGTGCACAGCCCAGAGTCAGACACAAAAACACTGCTGCTGAATCATGCTGAATACCTTGACAAGCTGGACTGACCTGAAGGATTTCCTAAATTAATGGGCCTGTGTTCTCCAGTCAGATTCTCTGATTTTATAAACAATGCAGCTTGATTTGGAGAAACATATATAGAAAAAAGAGAATGTGAAAAAAAATTGCTTACCGTGTTCCTTTATCAAGACTCTGAAGAAATAAAAATGGTTTCTGAAAGAATTCAGGGAGAAAAGAGAAATCAGCACCTTCCTTTCTGTAACTCAGTGCATCTGGTGTCACTTGTTACTGACCTGAGCCAGAACATGGAATCAGGAATGCAAGAGATCACACCTAAAGGATGAGATTCCAAGTAGGAGCCTTTGTGGGGAAGAGAAGTACCCTGTTCATATAATTATCTTTCATTTTTTCAGTCTTTTTTCTCCTACCCTAACACAACTCCCCAGCTTTTCTCCTTAGAACTCAGGAGAGCTCCGAATCATCCACCCTTTTGCAAGACTAGCAACAGAAATCACAACCCAAAACCCACTTCTGATTCACAGAGGTGCAAATGCGATCAAAACTCACCCAGAATGATTTCATGTTGCATAACCACTTCCATGACTTTATAATGGAGATAACAGCAGGCAGAGTATGCCAGATGATGAGCAAGGGAGCACTGTTGGCAGCAGGGCAGCAGAGGGAAGCCTTTGAGGTTTCCAATCTCAAAATAAACCTTCTTGGAGCTGGGAAGAAAAGGCAAAATCCACAAGCTGGCACAACACAGGTGACTCCAGCCCGTGTGGAGTGGCATGGTGCAGCTGATGGCAGGGGGACAGCAGCTCTGATGAGCTGTTTCAGCTTGTTCCCAGTGCTGTGTCCTGGCTGTGGCATTTTACAGTGTCAGCTTAGCAGGGCAGAGCCACATCCACACCGTGAAATGTGGCTGAATTAGCACTGCCCTTCCTGTGCTGGGCCCGTTTGCTCCTGGACCCTTTACTTCTGGACATCCATCATGGATAACCTCAAGGGCACAGACCTACAGGCATGAAGGCACCTTCTGAAGCCCATCACTGCTGCCCTGGTGCTGGTGAGCAGAGACAGCTGCCCCCAGACCTCCCTGGTGCTGAGACCAAATTTCACAGCTCATCTCAGTGTCCCTGGTGACCCCAGTGTGCACAGAGACCAAGGTTATGCACAGGCTCTGTCTAGGATGAGAGGCACAACAACAAAGCTGCCCTTACCCTGCCAGGGGTGCTCTGCACAGGCCAGTGTGTGTGGGGAGAGGCAGGGAGAGAGCTGAGTGCCATAATTACCCCCAGCATGGCTTATTCCAAATACCATAACTGATACTGCTCTATAACCCTGAACTGCTGCGTTTAATTACTCCCAGCAGCTTCATTAGCAGAACTGCGTAGCGAGGTCGGATGCTCCCACCCAGTTCCAGGGATCCTCAAACAAAATGGGCTTTGTGGTTATGTGTGTGTGGGAGGTGGAGAGGTTGTTCCTGGAAGTGCCTCTGCCGGGGCTGGGGAGGGGGGATTTCGAGGAAATGGTGTCACAGCAAGGGCAGGCTCAGGTTGCTGCTGTGCTGCAGACTGCTCTCTCCTGGGATACCTGCTGGAGGTCAGGAACGGTGTTTGAGCAGCTCCATCTACCACAGACTGAAAGTAATTCTTTGGTTCAGATGCAGCCCCTGCCAACACAGGAGCCCTGCACCCTGAGAGGGGTCCACAGCACCCTCTTGCCCTCGTGGAAACCCCCCAGCCCTGATGTGCAGGTGACGTTTTTTCTTCCTCATCACCTGCCCTCCAATTCCTTCAGCTTTGCAAGATTCCCCTTCAGCTCTGACTTCCACACCCACACCACTTTTTCCCGAAAAAACAGCCTGGACAGGAAAAAGAATGCAAAAAGGGGTTGGTTGGTACATTATGGAATGGTCCTTGGCACAATCAATACTAAACCAGGTTTGATTATCTTCAAACTTTTCATATTTGCATTTTCTTATATATTTCATCGTAATTGGACTGAAAAAAAATAAAGAAAATCCAGGAGGGCCACAAAAAGCACAGATCATACAGGTACCTGGATCCAAGAAGCTGCTTAAATTCGCCACAATCTCCTCTGCCTGCAGTGGCTGGGCACAGAAGCTCTGTGCAGACAGAGGGACACTGGATATCTGTGTACATTTTGGAGACTTCTCTCTCCCACCTTGCACAGGGCTCTCCTTAGCAACAGAGCTCCTGTTGCAGGATCTGCTGCTGTTTCTGCCCTCTCTGCCACCAGCAGCACATGGAATCTGCAGTTCTGCCTGCTCAGACCAATGGAACACTTGTGAACCCCTGCCATTACCATTCTTTCAGTTACTCAGCCCTACGAGACATATTGCAAATGAGGGAAAATGGAAAAGGAAGGTTTTCAGTGAAATCTTTTCCAATTTGCAGCCTGCAAGCAGCTGCAGAGGTGGCATCTCAGAGCCCTGCACAGGCTGCAGAGCTGCCCAGAACACCAGAGGAGCAGCTTTTTGGGGGGCACCTGAGCTCTGTCTTGAACTCAGGGCGTTCAAAACCATGAAAGTGGGGCTGCCAGCCCTAATCTGCCTCCTCTGAAGCAGATCAAGGCGCAGGGAGGTGTGTCTCAATGATCTCCTGTTCCTGAAGCAGCAAGGACTGAACTCCAGAGGGACCCAGAGGATGGGATGCGCAGATCCCTCCCTCCCGCTGCCGACAGACTGGAGTGCAGCGCTGGGCATCGCTGCACGTTGGTGTGAGCATGTGTGTGGGGGACTGTGAGTTCTGGGAAGCAAGGCAGAGGGACAGCACATCCTAAGAAACCGCTCGCAGAACATGGGGCCATATGTTTCTGGAAATGTCAGAATGAAAATCATTTTAGAAATGGAAAATTACTTCTCGGTCCCCTCACATTCCCATAATACTGCTTTCTCTCTATTTTAGTGTTTGGATTTGTCTTGTTAGCAAAGCAGGAACAGAGCTGAGGAAAGATTGGAAGGATGGCTTGGGATGCTGGCACAGAGAAAAATGGGCTTGTATCCAACACCCCACAGCTCACAGGAAATGGCTTGAGCAAGGTTACGGAAACAGATTTGTGCTTAAACGTTTGCAAGGTCAGATATTCAAATGATTCTTATTTTTATGCATCAGATACTCCCTGAACACTTATTTTTCTACATAATATCTCCTGGCTCTATGCTGATGCTCCTCATTTAAATACACATGGAAGTTATGTATAACAACGACATGGAAAATGCAGTGCTCTCCCATTAGGGGCATATTTTGCCATTCCTGCCACTTTCCAAATCAATTACTTAGTAAGAAATCATGCAAAAGGCTAAGGCAATCCAAAGAGGCTTATAAAGTTCTTTTTCTTGTTACACCCAGGATGAAGCTACAGGATATCTGAATTACTCCCGTATGGCATAAAATTTGAAGCAATAGGCTATTGTGATACAGGATATTCAAACCAGCTACCAAATCGCTCCCTTTGGCTATCAGTGAGGGGAGATGAGTGGATGTACTTTTCTGTTCTTTTAAACACGGAAGTAAAATCAGCTCCATTGCTGATGGGACAAAATGCTTATGCAGAAAAGGGGGGGCTGCCTCGCTCATCGGGCACACGAGGGGCTGTTGGAGCTCTTGGAGCTCCTTGTTCTTGTCCTGACGGGACACTTTCTCCCTGGGGACTTCAAAGAGGCACACCCTTACCTTTGCAAAGGAGCAAGAAACGTGAAAAGGCAAGGGAACTGGGGGAGGAAACTGAGGGGGGAAAGTGTGGCAGTTCTGTAATCACGAGACAAGAGTTTACAGTGGAAATAGCGAGCATGAATAATGCAACAGTTCTCCCCCTGGAGACAAGGAGGCCTCGAGAAAAGGATTCCTCCAGATCTAATGGCTGAAACAGCCCATTACAGGTGCCACATCTGTCTCCATTTGCATGCCCATTTGATCAGATCCTGGAGATGTGAATTGCGTGCCGTTCAAAATTAGGTCCACGAGGAACTCGTAGAACACAGCAAGACCTGCAAGGTGTAAAGTCAGAGGGTTTCCAACGCATAAAAGGGCCAAAGAGCAGATAAAACCCTTGCACATGTCCTGTGGATACTGTGGAATACAAAAAGGCATCAAAAGGTTAAAGCAACTTGCATGGTCATGGACGACTTGAGGCACACTAAGGACACCAGAACTGTGCAGCCTGAAAAAGAGATGAATGCCAGGGGGTTGTTAGAAATGGATAAAATCAGGAATGGTTTGGAGAGGGGAAAAGGTTAATAATAATAATACATGTTCTTCATCTCTCAGAAGCCAAGATTTAGGGGAACACCCAGGAATGAACAGGCAGTGGGTTTAAAAGCAGAGCTGCATTTTCCCAAGTGATGCAGCAGTAAGTCCTGGAACTCTGTGCCAGACGAGTCTCAGTATAAATGAATTTTGAGATCGCTAATATTCAGGGGATTGCTCTGCTGCTGGCTGTTAGACACAATACTCTGGATGCAAACTCTGGCAGAGGAAACTTTACATTGTCCATTATACAGCATCAAAGCAGGAGGCAGTGTCTTTTACACTCTCCCTTAAATGGCTTCGATACCCGATTATCAGACAGTGCACTGGGTAGCTCGATCTTTGGTTGTGCTCAGCGTAACACCTTTTGTGTTTCTATGTTATGTTCAAAAGGAGGTGCCTCCTCTATAGCTCATGACAAGTAAAACCAGCAAATAAGAACTTTTATCACTTGGCATTTGTGTTACACAGCCTGGGATTTTCAGCTGTTGCTCTATAAACATGCTCTGCACACTCAGCCCTGAAGGGATTAGGGTTAATTCAGTACCAACTGCATTCAACCAATTTTTTAATCCATACAAACACAGTATTAAAAATAAGGTGTGAACCTTAGAGCCAGCTTAAGCCTTCTTTTCACTCTGACCTTCCACAGCAGCATGCGAGAGGGCCTTTCATTATTTCTGGGAGAAAACAGTTAGTTTGTAAAAGATATTAGAGCAGCATACTGGAAGTCCAAACCCTGATGGACTATGATGTGAAATAACTTGTCTGATGCAGTAGTTTGCTCTCATCTACACAGAAAAGCCTCAAACCAGACCAAGTATGAGTCTGCTTTGGCTCATTTCTTTAAATAAGCCCCCAGCTTTCATAAAAGGTTTGATTTCCTCCTTTTGTACTTGGCTTCAATGATGATTAAGCTCTAAAGGCACTGCTATGCTTGTCAGGCATTGTTTTTTCTGATGGATATTACACAAACTCCATGCAGAAATTCACTTTTCTTGTCCTCCCTCCTCCATGTAAAAAATGACAAGCAGATGAGATGTTAACATAAGACAGTTTATCATTGTAATTGGACTATTCACACAAAATGCAGACATTGCCTTTATCTTTTGCACAGTTAAAATTTTGTTGTGCCTTTAAAAATATAACTGAATAGAGATATCTTAAAGGTAATAATCTAGTTATTATTTTCCAGTGATTTGAGGAAGGTTGGCTTTGTTTTGGTCTTGTTGGGTTTTTTTGGTTTGATTTTCCCAGTGGGGTTTCCATGTTTATCCTCAGAAAAAACGCACTCTTCCTGATGATTACCTGTGGTCAGGTTTGGGATCCCGAGGCAAGGGGCCAATTCTGCTCTTGCTTACTCGGAGTAATGCCCTTAAAAGCTCTGTGTCTGACTACTCCCTGATGTAACTGAGGATATCCACAGTCCATACACACACTTTCAAAAGACTATTTTGATTAATTCCGGATGAGAACAGAGCTTCCTGGGAGGGATTTTCTGCTCTGTGGGTTTCTCTGCCCACACCAACAGTGAGCGCTCTTCTGACTTGAGAACTGCTTTTTCCTTCCTCAACTGTTCTCCAATGTGAATTTGAAAGTCGTGCATGGACAGACTCCAGATTTAAAACTCATACAGCCCTCCATGCCAGAACCACCAGAGCCTCAGGGAATGTAACAAACACAACTCATGAGAACAACCAGATGACAGCTTATTAATACACCCTGAACGTTTTCTACTTGTAGAGAAAACTCGCACTGCCAACACAGGGAGCTAACGTGATTCTCCAAGAGAAAATCTCCCTATTGTTACGGGCAAGATGTGGATATCAGCTTCACTTCTGTTCCACCAGGGGTTAGCTGGACTCCAGAACAGAATGCAAGGAGAAAGGAACGTGGAGCAAGATGGAAGGCAAAAGGAAGGAGGATTCCCATCCTTCTCACAGAATTAATCAGGAGCTCTTTTGCCATCTCCCGAACACAGGAGCATCCCCCCACCTTAGAGAAGTTTCCTTCCAAATCAATGACTGGCAAAGTGCAGTGGCAGAGCTGCTGCTGACACCAGCAGGAGAATCAGAGACCTGAGTGAGAACGCAGTCTTGAGGACGAGCCTGGGTAATTTAGGTACATCACAAAGGGCTCATTAACGTCCCCTGAAGTGCTCGGTGGGATCCAGCCTATTGATGTCACTGGGGTGCCTTCCTCTGACTCCTCTCTCTCAGATTCTGGCATCACAAATCCTTCTGCCTGGTGCTTCCCTTTGTCCTTTCTGTTCCTTTCTCTCTCTCTTCTCCTTTTCTTTTCTCTTTCCTTGCCTTTTGTTCCCTCCTTTAACAATTTTCAGTCAACCCCAGGGAGACAGTCCCACTCTTATTTGCTAAAATAACTGGTAGTTAAATGACTGACATTTAAAGTGGTATCTTAGGCTTCAGCACCGCTCCACTGGGAGAAGATGCAGTGATGAGTGTGTGGGGAGAGGGAGGAATAGGATGTGGATCATGCTTCTGAGAGCTTTTTTTTCCTTTTTCAGCTGTCTGCAGACTCCAGCAAACATCATTTCTGCTGGAGTGCTTAAGGAGAACACACTTCTGAGTGGGAGACAGACAGAGGGGTGTCCATGACCTACCAAAAAAACCCCCACTAAAGCACAAATCAGACTGGAGCCCTACTACACTGGAAACCTCAACGAGAAGAATGTTATCCTTTTTTGATTACCTCCTTTCATGCTTCCTTTGGAGTCAGTACTGCAAAATGACACTGAACAGTGCTGGCATTTCCAAAAGGATGCTCAGGACTGGAATGGCAGCACATGATGCTGGTCAGGATTTAGGTGTTTCAACAGAGCTTGGACATCCCTGCAGCAAATGTGCAAGTTCCACTGAAATCCAGGTATGTGCCATTGATGCTGCTGCACCCCAGTGCCTGGACTTGCTGTGTGCTCATGCAGTCATCCCAGCAGAGGTGTCTGCAGGGCAGCCCAGCCCAAGCCAGAAAGAGATTTCTGCACAAATGGTCGAATTCCACGGTAGAATAATGCACAGAGAGGGAAAAAAAAATAAAGACAATGTACACAAGGACCCAAAGTACGGCGGCTTTAAAAAAATAATAGTAATGAAGGTGTAGGTCAAACTAAAGATGATGCACTGGTCTGGGTCTGTCCTAGGGCTGAAGTGGGCTGAAGGACAGGACTTACAAGTGACTGACGTTATAAAAACACCTCAAGGCTTTTCCTCCCCACCGTGTGTAACTCTGCTGGGACCTCAGTACCTCTTGGCATCCTTGCTGCTGCTAACTTTCCTTTCAGCTCTCCTGCTCACAGGGGTGAACTCAGGGCAAGCTCTCCCCACAGAGGAGGGTGCAATTATGCCTTTGAGAACACTTTTAGCAAAAGTAACCATCAGTGGTTCATGCTGCTCTGCTTTGGTTGGGAGACACAGATGGACATTTGCACTCAGACCTGAAAAATATCCTCCCTCATCTGGGTGAGATTCTTCTACCCAAAAAGGTTCCTCCTCCCAGAAAGAAATGCAGTCATCCATCTGCCACCTAATTAGCAGATGAACTATTTATTTGACTTGCCATATCCCTTGGGAATTTCACAGGATGGAGATGTCCTGTGGGACAGCTTTTCTAAGACAGCTGTTAAATGAAATGTCTGAAAAGCAAAGGGAATTAGTTTCTCTACCACCACCCTTGTAGTTTCCTCATTTAATTGCCCCCAGTTTTGTTACAGAAGTTTATAGCAGGTAATACAAGGTTGGAAAATAACAGCAACAGCCCTTGTGTGTTATTATGACAAAGGAGTGAGGATCAGAATCATCAATGTAACAAAATTTTGCGTCTGATGGGAGATCAACTCCCAAGATGCCATTTTGCTGAAATCTCCCGAGGAATTAATTTTCTGCCTACGCCTGTTCACCACACTGGAGAACCTCCTGTAATATCCCTGCATGTTAATGCACAGCATGAATGTGTAGTAAAATATATGTGCCGTGCCTCTGGTGGGAACTGTAGGCACCCAGCAGGGAAAAAAAACCACCAAAAAACCTCCTGCAGAAATTCCAGAAAATATAGTTTTGCTTTCTTTTTCCAGTCCTCCCGAACAGATAGTCCACAGGGTCATTTTGGAACCCTTCCTCAAAAGATAGTACTAGAGGGATTCTCATTTAGCTTGGTGAGGAGCTACGGGTACATGCAAAGAGTTACTTTGCAACCCACCCAGGTTCTGACAAAAACGTGGCAGAGGGTGGGGAATGTGCAATAGTGGGTATTGTGTGTATTCGTTCGGAAGCAAAGAGAATGGGGGGTGTTTATCGTGAGCACCAGGTGATGACAAGGCAAAAGGCGGCCTGAAATCCTAAACAGCAGCTGCTTCTCCTCCCCTCTGAGCCAGGCTCTGACACAGGCACAGCAAAGCCACCTGACTAAACCAGCAGCTCTGATTTTTCATAAACACCCAGTGGGCTTAAGAGTGCTGATAAGTTGCACAATGGACTTATTTGCTGTCTGGTTTGTAAAGGTTTAGGGCAAGGTCTGCTCAAGCCTCCAAGAGAGTTGGGCTGGGACCACACCGTAAAAATGAAAATGGTCTCCCAGGGCTGACTACCTGACTACAGAGCTGGCAAACCCCCCAAATACTCTGATACTACAGAACTGTAAAAAGTCACTACTCCAGTACTGTCTCTGAGTAATGCTCCCAATTTTTAATGAGACAGCTTTGTAATCAGAAGATATTTCCCACCTTTTCTTTCCTTTGCTTTTCCCTGTGAAAACTTATATGTGAGTCAAATGTCCCCAAGGTCTCTTCCTCTCTGGGTACCTTTGGTGCAAGGTGGACAGAAGAATTCTCACACCTGTGCCATCTACAGGAAAAAGGTAATGGGAAAGGAAGGAAAGGGGCCGGAGAAATCCCATTTTTTTCCCCTCCGATTCATTTTATAGTCAGCCCTTGGCTGATTTATACAAGAGAGCAGAAAAAGCCCAGAGGCAAGACAGCTCATCTCTCTGTGACTGAAAACACACTCCCAACCTAACCGGATCTTGGAGAACTTGGTTGCAGGTTGCCCTTGGATTATTCTGCAGGAGATTTTTTTTGGTGAGCTTTCAGTTTGAAGTCTCTTACTCATCCCTTCAGCTCACGTCACGATGAAGTCCCTTGCAGAGAGCAGGACCCAAAAGTAAGCTGCTCAGCATCCTGTATTGTGCAGTTTAATTTGGAAAATTGCCTTTCCTGCACTGGTGCCATAGGGTGCTCAGCTGGAGCCCAGACACTAAACCCTGCCTCCCTGTGGAAACAGCCTGACAGTCCCAATGACACATTGCAAACGCAGCTCTGCTATGAGCTGTGAGCTCACGTTGGGAAAGGTAATGCCATTTCTATCCCACATGCAGATTTTTTCTGGAAAAAAAACCACAAAAGAGGCCTGAGGTACAAGGATCTGTGGGGAAGACTGACACAAAGCCTTCAAAGGTAGCGAGAGAATAAGCGCCTTTGAATGGATCCCAGGAACCAGACTGTCAAAGGACAGGGAGAGGTAGGTCATTTACCCTTTCCTGCACAAGCAGCTTGGAAATGAGCTGCAAAACAGTGCAGCCTTAAATATCCTAACCCAGAATCGAGCCTCGGCCGAGCTTTTCAAAATGAGGCACAGGAGGGGACAGAAGGCGCCCAGGGGCCACAGAGGAGTGAGGAACCTCTCTGAAATGACCAGCCAACGCTGGTCACTGGGCAGCTGAAACACCTCTTTCACAGGGCAGAGCACAGCTGCAGCTGTCTTTCTTACAGGTTTAATTTTAAATATACTCAATACTCAAGAAAGTGGTGGAATCAAAGTCACTGCAGCCTGGTAGACACCAGGATGGGTCTTTCTGTCCAGCATCACCTCATGGCTCTTTCCAAGACATCCCACAGGCAACTTTTTGCACCCTCCTATCTCATATCCACAGCTGCAGTTTCCAGCAATCCTGGCTGCGATTTCCCTTCGTGGGCTGCCCCAAAACAATCCCTGACATAGTTCCTGCCCCACAGTGAGCCCCCACCCCTCACTCCTTGGTGTTCCTGTCCTACTGTCCATCAGAAACTGCCTCCTTGGGATGGGAGGACATTTGGCTGCAGGGATTTTCGCCCTGCAAGTTTGGATCTGCTTCACCCACAAGCAAACTCGCCTCCCCAGAAACGGGAGACTGCTGTCCTCAGCCAAACTCCACCTCAGCCTTGTCAAGAGTTTGTTCTCCCTGACAGCCTCTAATCACCAGATAGCCAGTTTACCGAGGGAAAATCTTTATCCTTTCTGCTAGAATTCCTTTTTATGACACCTACCATAAGAGACTTAAAAAAATTAGGCATTAAAATGGTTTATAGAGGGTATTTTTATAATCCACTAAGCTGTTTTCCATTTCCACTGATATGACATCTCTCAGCTATAATTCATAAATGCCATCAGTTAACAGGCACAGACTCTCATCCCAAATTTCTCCTCTCATATGCTTTTCCCATTTAAACTTTCTGTTAAATCTTTGCTGTGCTGCTAAATCCAGAGAGATTTGGCCATAGCTGGGGGGGAAAAAAGTTTAAGTAGCTAATTAATGTCACTGGATTTGGGGCATCCTATCAAGAGAGAATATAGAGGAAGCATGTCCTCAATAAATATTTTGAGCATTTAAATAAAGCTAGTGCCCCCACCTACACAGGAACCTCTAATATCCTCAGAAAATAAAATTTTTTATAGGCAATAAGAGGCTGTTTTCCCACACAGGGATGATGAGGATATTGCATCAGGTGTATCGATTTCAGTGCATCTGGCTGTCCCAACAGTCATTTTTGTTATTGATTGCAACTTAGAAGGAAGTCCCCCTGGGAAGCACCTGCATGTGCCAGGGTCCATCCAACCTGGGGACATCCTGGGAGAAAGAATTTATTTACAGCCCTCCCAGAATTCCTACTTTGATAAAACCACAGAAATGCCTCACAATAATTATAATTCTTGCGGTAGTTAGACACATTCTGCTTTTCTCTGCCAAGCTCAGACTGGAAAACTCCAGGTTTCTCCACAATAACAGCTACTAAACCACAGCTGGAAAAACAAAACAGAATATACATTTCTCCTTATTTGCAATGCCTCCATCGTATCTACATTGGGTCTGCTGGGAAATTTGAATTTGGGTGGGGTTTGAAATTTGGGCTGCATCCAGTCATTTGGTTCTGGAAATTCCTGCCTTGGAAGAGGCAAGCCCAAAAGAATTGAGATTCTTTTATTTCTTTAACGTGGGCATGAAGACGTTTCCTTGACTCTGTCTAGGTTAAGGATAGCTCATGGTCCACTCAGAATCCTCCAAGGCTTGATGAGTTTCCAGTCACAACCAGTTAAACACTTTGGGTGGGAGGGAAGTGCCCCCAAACTGCCTTCCCTACCTGGAGGGGAGAGGAAGCATGGAAGACACACGGAGAGAAAAAGCCAAGCCACTTGTCCCATAATATTTTATCTAATGAAGACCTAATCCTAGTGGGACGAGAGTTTTGGCTCAG
The DNA here is from genome assembly GCA_013397755.1 of Cnemophilus loriae. Taxonomy (NCBI): domain Eukaryota; kingdom Metazoa; phylum Chordata; class Aves; order Passeriformes; family Corvidae; genus Cnemophilus; species Cnemophilus loriae. Next base: position 1,194,508 of record VZTF01000681.1, read on the forward strand.
ACAAGCAGAGTATCGATGGCCTTTAACCCTTTTTTTTTCCAAAGCAAGTTTCAAAACAAAGGCTTTACTCAATAGAAAGTTATTGATAATCTTTCTTTGGCCTTAAAGATCAAAAAGGGAAATTAAAGGTACATTGCCTGAGCTGAATGGAAAAGCTTCATCCACTGCAGTGCTGCCTGGTGCTACACAAAAGTGGATTCAAGAGAAGCCGTCCTCCCCTGTGCAAGGGTCAGCGTTAAATGCATCTCTCTCAATTTCCTCCCACTGGGAGATGAAACGCTTCCCTGTGGGCAGTCGGAGGGAAGCAGAGCTGGTTCACTCCCTCCTCTCCCCAAGTGCCTTACCCACGTCACTGTCCATCCCCAGCACTGCCCTGTCCCAGCCCTGCCAAGGTGCCAGCCAAGCTGCCTGTCCGGACGGGCTGGAGCCCAGAGCCACATCTGGGGAGGAAGACAAGCACTGAGGCGAGCAGGTGATTCACGCTCGTGCTCTTATCACTTGGGGAGTGGAGATGAATGAGCCTACACCGCCGACGTGAAGGACATTTTCCTGCTGTCATCACTCCAAAGGGAGAGCAGATGGTGACAAATACGGACTGTGGCCACTCGGCGTGGCCCCTTGGCACTTCCACTTCGCTGCTCTGTGGCAGAGTCTGCTTGGGGAAAATCGTTCCCAAGGATCCTGCATGCAGAGGTAGTCTCTGCTCACCCACTCAGAGCACCTACGTGGCCTTTACCCATATGCTGCTGCCTGGCACTTCCAGGAGAAGAGGAGTAGCTCCCCCATCCCTTCCCAGACATCACAGGCTGCTGCTCATGTGCCAGCAGACATGGGAGAGCTCTGGGTATCCACCAGACAGCCACCCCCACTTGCCAAGGACCTCTGGACCTACACAAGCAGGGATCAGATTCATTAGGAAGAGCAGGAACTATAAATATGAGCCTAAGCAAGAAAATGAGGCTAGTGTGGGTCTGAACAGAAATTCAAAGCCGTGTCCTCTCCTATGGGCAAATGCTCACTCAGGTCTCCCCACTTATTTATCACCACTGGCAGCCACGGAAAGCACATCCTTGCTTCTGAGCACCCAGACTTTTCCAGCTGAATCAGAGGGAATCCAGGTGTTCTCATGCTGGCTTTGGTGTGCCTCATTAATGCCACTGTCCAGTCTCACTGGGTAAAAGAAACCAAAAACAAACAACCCAAAAACTGGGCAACAGGTTGGGACAGTACCCCAAACCGCTTTAAAATAGAACTTCTCCCTAAAGCCACCCTTCACGTGCAGTCTCACACATGACAGCTACTGGCACAGCTGAGGTCTCAAAGGCACAGGTAGGTCACTTGAGGCTGGAAGTCACAGTCTCCGTTAGCTTCAGGACATGTCTGAGAAGTGATTAGCCTTTCGCTCTTTGCAGAAAAGCTGACACTGCCCAAAGCGTCAGGCACTGCTCCCCTGGGACCTCAGACTTTGTCCTTTTCCATGCTGGTGCCTGCAGGAACTGCAGAGCCCCACGGTGAGAGCGACGGGGTGCAGGATCAGAGGAGACATCTCACTGCTCGCTTCAGCTGCTGTCTGGGGATGGGACTGAACTGCAACAAATGTTGGTTTAAAGAACACGTTAGAGGCTGCCTCTAATGCACTTGCCACAAGCCTTCAGCTCTCATTTATCACCTGTGCCTGATTCTACCACTTGCCTAAAACTCAATGCACCCTTTTTGAGATTTTTATTTCTTTTTAACCATTGATGTCTTAGTGCATCCCCTTGCACATTTTATTTTCCTCTCACTTCTTGAGGAAAGAAATTACACGAAGAAGCCATTAGAGCTCCTTAGCCATCTGATCTTGGCAGGACATATCTCTGACAAAACAGAAAACAAGGTGCAAGACTGATGCATGATCCCAAAGAAAAATCTCACTCTGGGAGAGATGAGGATCTGCGGAATGGGATCAGCTCCCACACAAAATATCCCACAGCACTGTGAGAAGCCAAGGCAGAGAGGAGGAGCTGAGTGCACCCTCCAGAACAGCACAGCCAGGCTGGGACCAGCCAGCACTGCCCCTTCCCCTTGTCACCCAAAGAGTAGCAGAGCCAGAAATAGCCAGAGATGGGGTTCATCCATGCGTGGGCAGGAGGAAAGTGGACCATGAGAGTTTGGCTGCTGTTAGAGCCTGTTCTGCAGCACCACCACAGAACAGGAGAGCAGAAACACACGCCTTCCATGAAAAAGAATCGTTGAGCTATGGTTCTGGGTTTGGTTTGTTTTTCATCCAAAAAAAAAAAAAAAAGTGGTTTTCATGAAATAATAATTCTATTTGAGTTACACATGAAACAGATGCACAGGGACAGAGCATCACCCAGAACACACTATATCACAGTTAGGTACTGATGCTCCTGGAAGAATCAGTAAACACTAAAATGCCTTTAAAGATCTGATTTTTTTGGTACCTACAGGCCTAAGCTAACAATCAAGACCCCAAATATTCGATAAACAAACATAAGGCTGAAACACTGCTATGAAATCTTAATAAACTCCTGACAAGAGGGAGATGCAACAGATGAGCAGTTGAAACCACAACAGCCATGAGAGGGTCATGACATCTTGAGCATGGGGCTTGTCATGCTTGGAGACACAGACTGGTGCAGAACAACCAAGAGGAAAATCCTACTGCAGGGCAGGGAAGAATTAGCTAAAATCAGGGTGGAGCATAACGCTGCGGGGAAAAATCTTCAGGAAAGGTAAAAACAAGCAGTGCTGGGATCACAGGTCACAAATCCCCTTGAGTTTCTTCGGATCAAGTGAATCTTCTTTAGAAAAGGCTCAATCCACAATCCAGGGAATCGACAGTGTAGAACCACGTACGTGTAGCCCTGATTCCCCCATCACGCTGAAAAGATGTTTAAATACCAAACCAAAATTAAGACAAACCTTGTATTTTCTTGGAATAAGTCCTTAGCACAGATTAAAGGAAGAACGGTTAAACCACATCAACCAACTGAGCATGAAAACAGGAAAATATCTGCAAAGGGTCACAGTGCCCCATCACCTGGGCACCCTGCACGTCCAGCACATCCAGCACATCTTGCCATCAAATTGCTGACAGCAAATTCCCTTGAAGGACACTGTGAGCCCAGGATTTTAAGCAGCCAGGAGATAACAGCAGCCCAAAACACTGGTGTGCGCTCATAGCTGCTTCAAGGAACAGAATTAAATGGGCTTTCATCACATCACCGCTGTCTTTGGGAAAGGAGGGTTGGGTTTGGAGTGCCCACATCAGGCCGCTCAACATCTGCACAATGGAACCCTCACCCAAGGCACCAGGGAAAATCCCCTTTGGCAGAGCTGCTTGACTGCAGGTCTGTGGGTGCAGGGACTTGTTTGGGGCTACAGGGTGGCCCCACAGCCCACCCTGCAGCCCCAGGCTTTGGGGAAGCAAACGGGTTGACATGGCAGAGGAAGCAACTTTGTGCTGAAGCAGCACGAAATCCAGGCCAGGCAGCAGCAGGTGCTGCCTGTGGGTGGGATATTGTGCATGGCAGACTTAGCCTGCCTGGAGTTGCAGAGATGGGTTCCAAGCAAGGGGGCTGGAGTAGCCTCTTCACCTTCCCTACATCGGTATTTTGGGGAAAATACTCTATTGTCATGGGGAGGGAAGCAAAGGAGAAGCAGAAAAGAAGCATCTCCCGAGGAATTTTTCAGAGCAGGGATGCTCTTGAACTTCTCAGAGCAAAGAGTGCTCTGCTGCTGAACATCCTTCTCCCTTCTTCCTGAAGCTGGGCAAAAGAAATTTTAGTGAGGAAGAAGAGTTCTTCCCAAAAATGGACTCATTACTGGGTTCCAGGTGCCAACTCTTAAAGCAAATTCTTTCGATCTCACACAGAGTCTTTAAGAAATGATAGATTGCACTGGCTCAGAAGAAACTCTCTGCTCCCTGATAATAAATGAGTTGTTAGCAGAAGTAGCAGGCTCCCAGATCCATTTGTGATCCAAAGGGCTCACAGATGCTTCCCATTTTTGCAATGCCAAAACCACAGAACACCAGACAGCAAGGGACAGGAACGCGCCTCCTGCGCCTGTCTGCTTGCTGCTCTCCAGTGGCTAAAGGGAGACTGTCAAGTGCAATTTCCCTTTGATGCAGCCTTTTTTTTAATATAAATTTGCTGTTGTTGAAAGTGAAGAATTTGCTGTATTGCCTGCAGGCAAGGATAGCTAGGGGAAAGAAAACCTCACCCCTGCTTGCTGTACCTCTGCAGCACCTTGAGTGCTCTGGATATGAATCATCCCATGGCACGGGCACCCCCAGTCCTACGGCCACACACCTCACTCCTCTGCACAGCCAAGACAACACACCTTGGATGAGAAACACACCTTGGATGAGACAAACACACCTTCTCCAAAGGTTCCTGTGGTCCCACTGCAGGATGCTGCTGTACCTGAAAGTCTTGGCCCCAATTCCCTCCACCCCCAGCCTCCACGACACCGCTCTAGATTTCACTCCACAGCCCTGGGGATGACTTCCCCCCACCCCACCCCGTTTGTTTTTAAAGTTGTTCTGCTCGACTTGCTAGTTTGGATTCACACTTTTGCTTTCTGTCTTGAGACAGGCTTGAAACAAGAAACCGGAACGCACATTGCTCTCCAACTCCTCTGAGACTGCTGCCAAAGGGCAATTAGAACTCATGACAGATTGGGATGGGATTCAGAGCGTCCCAAGATTTTCAGGTGTGTTTTGATCTAGAGCTTTGGGTCTGATTTGTCTCAGCTGCTATAGGATGCTACTGTAGAAATTACTTTTTTTTTTAATGGGCCAAGCAATGGGGTTTTTTTTCCCTTTCCCACAAGATTGTTTGTTCCAGTGCCACACAAGGCTTAGCTGTGCTCTTCCCATTTGAGCTAGTGGGGGTTGCTCAGTCAAATCCCAGGGTGCTGTTTTGGAAATGCCACAGCATCTGAAGGCATTCCCCTCCGATGATACCAACCCCATGATTCCCCCAGAGCCCAGTCCTAGGGACAGGCACTATCAGCCAGGAGTGTACCAGCGGGAAGAGGGACAAAGAGATCTGCTCAGAGACTGCAAAGCAAACCCAGGCATGGCTGTTAGAGCACTGCAGATGCTCCTGCCAGCAGCAAGCCCACGAAAAGTGAGAAACAGAAGAGGCCAAGAGGATAAAAGCACATCACAGGACAACGCCAGGCCCCTGCCCTTGGGGGGCCGCTGCAGTGCGGTACCAAAATACAGAAGGAGAACCTGAGCAGAGCAGTTTCTGTGCCATGAACATATGTTTTCTTCACTTCTCAGCAATACATCAGAATAGCACAACTGCGAGGAGCCTGTTTGCAGTGTGATGCTTGCTTTTATCAAAGCCTTTACAGGCTGCTCGCAGGGAGAGCAGCAAAATGTTTGATACTGCTGAGATGTCACCTTCAGCAGAGTATTGAGGAATTAGCAGAAGAGCATAATGCAGCTGCAGATGCTTTGGGATAGGATTCATCTCGCCTGCCTCCCAAAGTCTCATGGGAAACTAAGCCAGGATCAACACAGTTCTGTTGCTTTACCTGGTACTCACAGAGAAAGGAAAAGTTCAGTTATGTGGGCACATGTGAGGACGAGAGGACGAGATTTGATGGGCTAAATATTCCCAAGTAAAGAAGAGAAGTTTGAGAATGGTCACTGAGAGCTGCTGTCTGAGATGCTGAGTGCTGATATTCCCAATGCAATGTGTCTGCTAAGCCTCACTAAAACCATGATGATGCTTGAATGAGAGTTTCCTCTTCAACAGAACAAGCCTGTACCCCAAAGCAGTGCTTGTTTCTCTAGAACAAGAAATGGTATGGGCTTTTTGGAGAAGGGCTCATTTCTGAAGGTGTGTGGTTGCTCTGGAAGCAGAGATGGAAATGCAGGAGCTGTCTCACATCCCACCTGAGGGCTACACAGCGAATTCACTGCCCTCAAAGTATCAGCATATAGACATGGGCGTGGCTGGGAACATGAAGAGCTGATTTTCCAGTCCGCGTGTGGCTGTGAGTGGGTGGCCTCCTGCAAGCCCTGGGACTGCTCAGGGCTCTGTGGGCTCAGGAGAGGTGCTGGTATCTGCTCCCCCCGAGGTCTCTGTGAGTCTGGCACACGAGGCTGCTAAGGTGGAGGATGTTATGATATAGATGACTCAATGTTAGAAACCTGCCCAACTTCATCCACACATTTCTTGCAGGTTCCCAAACAAAAGATGACTCTTAATGCCTGTCAGCCAAGGCTAATCCAGGTCCCAGACCCCTGGGACCTGAGGAGATCTGTTCCCTGACAGTGGAGGAGAGGGTCCACTCTCCTCACAGAGGCTCCACTCTTCCCACAGCCTCTGACTTTGCTGTCTCCACAGGACAGGAGCACAGAGACTCCCAGATTGCCATCCCCACACCTTGAAGCTGCAGGCAATGGGTTTTGGCACAGCCAAAATGAGCTGAGCAGAAGAGACCCTAGAATGAAGACAGGCTGGAAGACTGAATTAATTCTGATTAAATCTGTGAAATGCACTCAGATCCGCCTTTGCTCGGGATGGACTGGGGACAGCTGCCGTGCCTGCCTGTTTTTCTGGGACACTGAGCTGGGAACAGCATTGCTGCATGGGCTGCACCCCTCCCCGCCTCCTCCTCGCCTGCAACAGCATCGTCTCCTCGCCCGCAACAGCATCGTCTCCTCGCCCCTTCCCCCACTGCGGCCGTATGTGGCTTGGCTTTCTATTACTTCCTTTGGTAGTTCATTAAAGACATTAATCACCTTCTGCACAAAGACATTTCTCCTGAACTCCCTGCAGGCCAGGCCTCTTTCTCCGCTGCGGCTCCGCCGGCTGCTTCAGCCCTTGCAGGCACAGTGCTGGTGGCTCAGACCTGCCCTCGTTTCCCTGCCGATCTGGGTCCCTGCTAGGCACCAACGGGATGCTCACGCCCAAGCCTGCCCTGCCACACGTGCTCTGACAAGAGCTTCCTGCCCAGCTCACCTTCACCCCGCTGTGGTCTACATCTCAGCATTTGTTGTCTCCCTTTTCCCTGGCCAAACAGTCCCAACATGTGCCCATTGTGAGTCAGCTGCGTGAAGGTGGAGGACAGCACTAACCTCAGGTGTGGTGCTGACCAAATAGGAGACACCAGCAGCTCCAGCTCAGATTTGAGCAGAAGGAGGCAGAGCCCTCAGAAAGAAAAACCTTCCCTTGCTTAGCTAAGGGCTGAAAAGAGAGACAGGGGAAAACTCCACCTATTGCACATCCATAGCCCCTCCAGAGCTGCTGCCTTGCCCCTTTCCCACGTCATGTCTCCTACTCCAAGGTTTCTTCATCCTCTGTCCCTGTGAGATCTCTGTTGGTCGTTGCTTGCCTATACTTTCCTCACAAGCTCCCAGGCCTGCTGGTCATTTTTTCTGCTCTTTACCTGCCAGAATAGCAGTGCTGTTCTCCTTTTCTCGGATTGCACTGAATGGGATGTGGGTGCTGCGTGGAAGGAAAGCCAACAAGGCTTGGGGCGTTCAGAGGATGTTGGCAGGTCAGCAGGAGAAAAACCACGTCTGAATCTGTGTAATCACTGATGTCTTTTGCTTGTTGAAGCTCACTGCTAGCAAAGATCAAAGCAAAGTGTTTGGGAGGGCGGAGAGGTGAGAAATAGCCCTTGATTTCGTGTGAGATTCTTCCACTTTCTGCATCCAGATTACTTACAGAGGTTTCTGTATCTCTCCTCTGACCCTCCAGCCCTCAACCTTTGATCTCCCTCCCACTTCATCTCCATCAGCATAGTGGCAGGATCTCACTTACAGAATCAAAGCCAAGACTCCTATAGCATTTAGAGAAACGTAGACACATATGCCACATCCACACGAGAATCCTGCCGTCAGTACAACTCAATCTTAGACATCAGTTGTTTTCTTTTGCACTCCTCCACTCTGTCAAAAACAAATAAAATCGAAGAACAAAAAGACCCTCTTGAAGAAGCCAAGACTTGTCGATTTTTAGCTGTCACTCACCTCTTCACTGCCTCTCACTGCTGCTTCCTCAAGAGGTCACTCAGTCTGGCGAAGCATAAGCACATCTGAATTGCAACCCTGGGTGGGGATTGGCAGGGTTTGGTTTGCAGACAACAGGGAAAATAACTGATCTACATTAATAAAGAGAATCAGCATTTCAGGAGGTTTTTGTCTTTTTGTGTTGTTTTGTTGGGGGTGTTTTTTTTTTTTTAAGAGTGCCCCAGAGAGGATAAGTGGGTGGCTGCCAAAAGGGCAGTGTGAGAAAATCAGCTGGAGACTTGTTGCTGTTTAAGCTAACGAGCGATCAGTTCAGCAGGTGAGCAGGGAGCAGTTTCTGCTGGATACCACACAGTTATTGCCCTAATAATTCACTACTATTTTGAAATATTTTTTGCTGGAATGATGGTGGATTGCAAAGGCTTGGTTTGACCCCTCTTCTGCACCTTGCCTAACCCCTGACTTCCCCAGGGGTTACCAAAGAACTTCACATGGAACTTTTCACTGGGAAAAACAGCGCCCTGTTTCGTTTCTACAGAACTAAAGTAAGAGAAATAAAACCTTTTCTCTTTAAAGGAATGCAGTTGAAATAAATGCATCTTTGTCTTCAGACTTGTGTTAATACCGCACCCCGGAGAATTTGGATCTTCAGAATATTAAAGTCTCCCTGACTTATTGCCTCTTTAAGGAGCATGTTGGTTTTGTGTTTGCTCTGAGCTCCACGTGTTGCTGAAGCTAACTGGGACCTTTTCCGTTTCTGGTGTCAGAGAGCTGCTGCCTTTGGGGCCCTAACCCTATTAAGGGAAATGTAAATGTATATGTCTAAAATTCCCACCAGTTTTGGAAATGAACAGCACACTTCCCCACGCTGCCTCCCTTGCAGTCACATGAAGATTTCCACTCTCACCTTGCTAATAATGCCATAAAATAAAGCCTGTCTGTTTCTGGCCTAGTAGAATCCCTATCACATGAAAAGGCTTTATTTTTAGAGAAGAAAAGATAAGCTGTGAGTGGAAGCTGTGACTGTCACACAATGGACAGGTCTGGCCTGTGCTGCTCACTGCTTCTCAAATCCCTCCTCTGCCTACTGCAGAGCCCAAATTTTACTTCTTCGCTCTCTTTTCTGCTTGTCACCAGTGCTGGGATCCTTTCCAGATGAGCAGATAGATTTGCAGGTGTGAAATTCCCCTTATTCCTCCCTCTGATTTTTCCTTATGGCGTCATATCTGCTTTTCTCCACAGGCAACTCTCCCACCACCCAGGATAAAAAAAATTAAATACACAAATATAGTCATGCAAGGAATAAGTGCCCCCATGGCCTTTGAAGAGACGGACACACCAGACTGGGGGACACTGCTCCTGAGGTGTGGTGCCAGCCTCTCGCAGCGCTGCCTCTGTCAAGAGACAGGGGAGCCCCATCAGTGTCCCTGCTGATGGTATCGGCCCACACTTACCCAAAACCCTCCGTGCCCAGATCCCTGGAGGCAGGCAGACAACCTGCCCTGTCCTGGCAGCCACAGCTGGGGAAACGGCTCAGCACTCATGTTTTAAATGCTTTTCCTTCTTGGGGAAATCATATGGGACAAGCTCCTGCCTTCTTCAGTGGTGACTGTGGCCGCTGAGCAGCCAGCACCCACCCCGGGGGCCCTGCTGGGACACAGGGGGCTGGTGTCACCTCCAGGACCTGCTCCGTCCTGTTTGGAAGGATTTCACCCATCGGCACACTCCAAGCTGCTGGCCTCTCACTAAGCAAACACTTACTGGAAAGCTACAGCCCATCCCTGCCCGAAACTGAGCAACCTTAACCTCAGGTTGATCTAACGTGAGTTGATGCTCCGTGATTCATCTGTCTGCATCACATCTTTTCCCATTACATAATCTGAGGAGATGTATCTCCTTGTAGTACCTGTGTTGTATTAATCAGACTGCATCTGATCATTAAATCCATGTTTCTGTTGGCTTAACTCACATTAAATAGTCATAGCAAGCATCCTGAGCTCTGCAGGGGGAAAAAAAGTAAATCCCAAAGCACTTACACGAGATTTCTGACACTGTGAAAATAAAAACAAGTCTAGCAACACCACAACTATTACGGGGCTGGGCTTATTTAGACTGTGGAAGTTTAATTATAAAAATTGCATTCTAATTGATTACTGCTGGAATAATTACGGCAACACCTTTACAAGAAATGGCGACCATCATATGTTTGTCAACAAAGAAGGTTCCTTTAAATTCAACACACAATAATTGTTTAATTAAACCAAATTTAGATCCTCATTTGAGAACATTCAAATGCTTGCCTATTCCTTCCTATCTCTGAGAGGTAATTTAAGAGATAAAAAGCAATTTCTATAAATACTCTATCTATATGTTAAGTATCCAAGGAAAAGAAGAAAAAGAAAGACTTCATTTCATAGCTGATCTGGATGTAAGCTTGCTGCTATTGATAAGAACATAAGCACAGAGTGAGTGATCACTACAAATCCCTCTCTAATTGGTGCTTGGAGGCCTTCATAAAATATGAACAGAATCCAAACTACATGTTCATTTTCTAATTTGCAGAACAGATTCAACTGTTGATATTCTAGCAGCACCCACAGCATACACTCAGTATGAGGACCCCACAGTAACTGTATCTGTGCATGCAGGGAAGGAGAGGGATGAATAATTCATTGTTTCTCAGCCTCTTCACAAGTTTTCTTGCAGCTGCAAAATCCTGTTGCTATCCTGTGCAGATCCCTGTGTTTCAGGTGTGCAGCTCCTGAATGCCCCTTGTCAGCAGCCCACCAGCCCAGCACACAAAATCTGGTGGCTGCCTCAGCAAAGCTGCAGGGCTCACTGATGAACAGGGGTTATTTTAGTCACTGGTCATCCCTGCAAAGTGGCCTGAGTTTTGCAGGGGCATATTTACCAAGCTGGTGACTCACCTTGTGCGAGCCCTGCTCACAGGGCACAGCCCCCAGGGCAGGCTGTTGCTGAGCCATCCTCTTCCCAGGACAGCTAGAGCAGCCTCCACGCCTGCCTGAGGCTGCCAGGCTCACCTGGGGACCTCAGCCAAAGGCTGAAAGCAGGAGTCTCTGCACCACAAATTAAATAAAGCTATGGAGCTGTGGCTGAAACAACTCATATTCCCCGAGGAGCTGGGCTCTGCACAGGATGGGGAGGCGCATTACACTGTGCACAGTTGGAGGCTGAGATGAAGAATAGGAGAAAACTATTCCCAGCACGGGTTGTCTCAAGCAAGAAACATCTCATCCCTTTGCTGTCAACAGGACACAGTGCTCCCACCCACTGTGGACCTTCCAGGGACAGGAATCTGCAGATCTCCCTTAAGCTGCAAAGCTCGTGTGCCCTCGCATCTGGCACAGAGCATCCCTCTCCCCACCCCTCTGCACTCTGACCTGCAGCATCAACTCTGCTGTGCTGGGTCTGCCCTGAGTGCAATCAGACACGGCAAAACCCAGCATGGCAGGGCTTGCTAGAGACTGTGTGGAGGCCACATGGCTGGAGACAGAACCTCTGAACATGTCTTTAAAGCTGATCAGAAGGGTTTTTGCTCTGCTACGTCACCAGGTAAACATTTCAGCTACACCACACCATCACTTTACCCTTTATAGTCACCTGGCCCTGCTGTGTAATTCTGCTGAAGGAAGGCCTCTCAATTCACCCTCTTCCCCTAAACAATTTCCTTGGCCTTTGAAGAAACAGCATAAAATTATAAAGCCTCCTAACCTTTAGTTAAGAACCCTCAGAGTGGCAGGTGTGCACTTTGATATGGGTAAGCCCCATCAGGCACCCAGCTGCAACCACGGAGCATGTTCATTACCAGCTATTCTGTGGGATGGAATGAATTCAGGAAGATATTTCAGTTATTGAAATGTGCCTGTGCCTCAGTGATTCAACAACATTAGCATCAACCCCACACATGAAACGGGAAGTCACCACACGTTGTATCTACAACCTCTTCTTGCTTTCTTAATTATTATGGTTTGCTTAAAACCATCATCACCTCCTGACGTGTCACGCACAGGGACCACAGGACCCGCACCGAGGTTTTCACAAACCCTGCATAAGGATAAAAAGGCCGCATCTGAAAACACCAGGAATGTGAAAGTTATTGCTGGGCTGTCACTGCGACAGCCCAGTGACTACAGCAGCCTCTGGGTGTTCAGGTTTCTCCCTGGCATGGGTGTTATTGTTACCAACTCACGACCGCTGCCGGCGTGTCATTAACGGCGCTGTCACCTGGGCACGGAGCTCGCGGTGTCACTTCACCCACTGTCAGGCCACAGCTTGCTCATCCTCGCCAGCCAGCAGCTACGTGTCAGGCAGAGGTAAACAGGGTCACGGCCGATGCCGAGATACATTTTGCACACGATTTCCTCAGCCAGGCTGCTGTCGTTGCGCTGCACTTCATCCCGCCACTTCATCACCACCCCACAAGCCGCCCAACAAGGGTTTTGCTTCTGCTGTCACCACTGATTCTTAATATCTGCTCTGTGTTTTGAATGATGCTGCTTCAGGCACTTGCCATAAGGACTACATTTAGCACACGAGGCTGGATCCCAGCACGTAGCAGGATTTGCAGTGGAGCTGGGACCTACTAGTCTTGCTCAGATGTCCTCTTGGAGACCCAGACAGGTGAAGCATCAGGTTCACAGGGTCCGAACACCCTTGACTTAACTGTCATAGAAACAGGTAATGCCAATGGCAAGGAAATGCTGTGTTCTCCATCTCCATGGGAACAAAACCTGGTACTTTTAACTGGTAGCACAGCCAGTCTTTTCTCAGAAGATAAGGACCACTGTGTGGGCAGGGTTTTTATTCTCTCTAAATAAATAGATCTTTCTGATGATATCTAGTCTTGGCAACCAGGCAAGGAATTAGCTGGAAGATGAAGAATGAGCTAATTCTTGACAAAAGTTTCACTTCGGCTCTAGAGTACTAAAATCAGGTCTCCTAATGGCCTGTTTTCTTTACGTTGAGGTTTTTTTTTCACCCCTAGGGTACATGGAATAACACCTTCTTTTGTGCTTACAAAACAAATGCTGCCTTCCATAGTCTGGAGGAACTTAGGAAGTTTTTAATTATAAGAAAAGCAAAACGAGGACAAGTGAAGTTGGACTGTGCAGAGTGCTCTGCTGGTCTGATCTAGGACAATGTGCCCTACATAGAGCTCAAATATAACATCCTTTGGGAGGCTGCCTTGCTTCCATTCAGCTTTTGTGAGACCACCCCTGCCCCCGCAGTACTAATGACAGATTTCTGAAGCATAACTGGTGTCATGGTCTTGCCATCAAAGCTGTAAACAAAACCATTAGTGGCAGGCATGGAGAGGGAGGGAAAGCCGTGTGCAGATGGAGAATTTATTCGAGTGATATTCTTGCAGTTTCTGCTTTCTTCCTGCCATCAGCTCTGAAATAGCTCATCCCCAGCCACAGTCAGCAACCCTACCCCAGGTGGGTGACGTTTTCCCTTGATAGATACAAGGTCTGGCTTTTTTCTTCTATTTGTCTGGTTTTCCTGCCAAGAAAGTGCCATTGGATAGAGCTGAAATAGTTGCTCTTCCTTGATGGAAACCTTGTAGTTGGCAAATAACGAGATATTAAAGAAAACAGAAAATCTTTAGATATGCCATTAGATACTGCAAAGAAAGTGTGGCCAAATTGTTACCTCTCTCCCCTATATCATACTGGGCAGGAAATCCCTGAAATCTCGTATTTGCAAACCCTCCAACAGAAAATATCACAACTTTTTAAAAAATTTTTCTTCAAAAAGCCTCATTAATTCTCCTCCTGTCTCTTTCTTCCAGGAGATCCCTTCCGTGCATTTCTGAGCAGAGAGAACCGTTTGTGTTCACCTCTATCCCACACGACTAAACTGCAGGGGGGATGTTTCAGTGACTCAAGAGGACGCTACGGACGCGAGCCAACAACAATCCAACAGGCTCCACAAAGGGAAGGCTTCCTCCAGCCTCTCCTGACAGCCCCCAAACACACACACAGGCTCAGAGAGCGTCAGCAGCAGTGTCTGACACCAGGTCAAACCAAGGAATTCTTCGCGCATCGCACCCTGCCAGTGCGAGCCCCTCGCCCACAGCACTGCACCCTGCACCCCAAGGGAAGCAAAGGCTGCCACAGCAGCCACAGGGCTGTGGTTTGGGTTTAGTTTTCATTTGGTTTCCTCCTGCTCTTGTTTGTTGCTGCTAACCTTGGCTTTACCTAGCAAGCCAGGTTTTTTTTTCCCAAATTATATCATATAATGAGAACAGTACATCAGATAGACCCTAAAATCAATTCTGTGGTGCAAACTCATTCTTTAATATCTGTTTTTAGAGCCAATGAATTAATTTCTTGAAACTAGAACTCTCTTACCTCTCTGTCATTATTAGGCATGTCCTTATTGTGGATTTAGACTCCACTTGCATCAAGGTGCTGATTTCTGCTAAGTCTTTCTTAAATTACAAGGACAGATGGTTAAACTGGGGCTGAGGAAGAAGCTGTTCACACTAAACAGAGACTTCTGTGCACTCTGTGGGTGGAAAGGGGTGTCTTTGTTGTGTATCACAGCTATGGGAAATATGGGGATGAAACCTCAATGTAATGAATTGGGCAGAGCTTAGAGAAACAAGAGGAAGTGAAATGTTGGGGGGTTCATACCACTTTGGATGCAATGGAAGGGAAAACACAAGACATGCTGGATAACTACAGCACTACCTCACCCCTACTCATTAGTACAAACCAAAATGACTCAGAAACCCTTTGTCTGTGTGTTTGGGGTTTTCTAGCCTGGGCCCTAAAGGCGAGCTGCACGTTTGGAGCAAGATGTCCCATATTTCAGACAGGAAACAAACCCAAGTCAGGAGTAAAGAACCCAGAGTAAGGCAGAGCACTGTGGACGCTGGTACTTACAGGTGTATGTCATTTCAAAGCTGTCACTGATGTTCACAATGTCGATCTGGGGAAGGAGCTTAGGGGGTTCCGTGAGCTGAGACAAGGCAAACCTAAAAGCCGCATGTTCCTGGGACTGTTGATTAGGAAATAACCCCCCTGGGGAGAAAAACACAACGATAAGAAGGAAGGTCTTAAGAACATTTGTATTAGAAACATCATCAGTCCAAAATATTCCTGCGAGCAGAGCCTACAGCTCCGCAGCACAGGGAGTGCCTCTAAACTCAGAAATCCTCCACAACGCAGGACCCAAGGGTTTCGTGCCCACTGCGGACAGGTTGGGAGCAGAAAACCTTTCCAATGTGTCTGTTATGTAACCCTGGATCATGTATAGGAGCTCTGATGCATCCCCAGGCCAAGCAGCCTGCAGGACAGGGATAATCCAAGAGGTGCAGCTCAGCCTCCTCGCCCCCGATAACTTCAAGCACAAGGAATGGTAATGCTGTCAGTATTATCTCAGTAAAGGGAGAATGAGAGTGTTCCTTCCTCCCCTCGCTTGTAAAGAGGCTCAGTTTAAGCCCTGCTGACTGGGAGGAGAGGTTTGCTACAGCAGGGTGGCAGGGGTCCCCCCACACTGTGGGACTCTGGGGTACGGGGCAGCCTGGTTGAGCCTGGCCCAGCAGGGGACAGGGCTGTGAGAGCCAGAGTGACATGGGACTGTGATCAAACTACTGCTGCTACTGCAGGTTTGTTGCATGGAAAACCCCTGAATTTACCAGGTGACAGTGGCCAAACTCAAACTGGGCAGGAAACTTAAAGCCTGACCCTCAAAGGAATCAATCTAAACAGGAGCACGGACAAGCCCAGAACCACAGAATGATACAAACAGGATAGGAACTGGGACTGGGCTGGACCAAAGCTCAGAGCCTCTCCCCCATGGATCTGGAACAAAGTGCAGCCACAACCCAGCCCTAGGAAAAGTTTCCTGCTGCTCCCCCAGCAGGAACCTTGGCTTGCAGCAGATCCCTCCACAGCCTCCAGAAAGATGCTATTAAATTCAGCCTGTCTTGTAATCTATATGCATTTAAAGAGAGCGCTGCTATTGGCATTTCAGGAGGAGGGAAACAAAGCACTTAGCAACAAGGGAGAATTAAAATAAAGCTGCAGAAAGTATCAATGCTCAAGACGACTTGAGGAAGAAACAAATAGGCAAGGACCTGCCATCAACGTCACTTTGCACATCTTTAGTAGAGGGGGCATCTCCTTGTGTGAAAAGGGCTATTTGTGCACCAATATCCCCCCACCTCCCTCGTTCCTCCCACCCCACAGCCTAATCATGGATATCGGAGGAATCAGATGCTCGTAGCCAAGTTGTGTTTGTTGAAAGGCAAAAAATCTGGGATTTTGCACAAATTTGGGGTAAAGGGAAGACAGGAAGGGAGGGAGACAAGGATGCAGCATCAACAGCAATAAAAGCACTGATTGTGCAGCTGCACTCAGGCAGGAGTTGCCTGAACTTGGTGGATTAGCAATTGATTGGCATTGTAAAGAGAAGGGAGGCGGGAAAGAAA
This sequence comes from Cnemophilus loriae, assembly GCA_013397755.1. Taxonomy (NCBI): domain Eukaryota; kingdom Metazoa; phylum Chordata; class Aves; order Passeriformes; family Corvidae; genus Cnemophilus; species Cnemophilus loriae. The sequence continues at coordinate 1,210,968 of VZTF01000681.1, forward strand.
ACCGGCGTGCAAGGGAAGGGAATTTGGGGCTAGGTTACAAACGATCACCAATAAAGATCAATGGGAGAGTAATAATAAACCCGGGGAAGGAGGGAGAGGAGCACTGAGAAGTTACAGGAGGGGAGGAAGGAATCAAACAGGCACTGCTGGTGTGCAGGGGAAGCAAGTGGAAGAAATGGAAAGAGACTTCAATGCAAGATCTTCTTCCAATAGCTTTGCCCTTATTCCTTAGCAGTAACAACAGAGAGCGCCTGTTTGTTACCTCCCGTCCCAGTTACCTACAGATGAGAGCATCCTCACAAAAATGTATCATGCAACCGCCGATTTTGCAAATGCAGCAACACGCAATGGCAGCCCAGGCATTTCTCAGGGCAAGAAACAGATATTTTTTTCATACTTCCTCCATTTCAGAGGCACTTTTCTCCCTCTGTGTTGGTGTGTGTGTGCGTGTGCAGGCATTTATTCCCAATCTACCCCTCCCCCAAAGCCAAATTGATCCATCTCTGCTCCGGCAAAGCTGGTACCAACGCACACATTCAGCCCTCGCAGTTCAGCCCCTCGCTCTCTCTCGCACACATACACACTAATATTGCCTTTGCAAGCACACGAACGGGTCGGTTTCCCCCCACCACCCGCTCTCCACCCCTGCCCACCCGTCAGGGACCATCATCCCCAGCCCCGCACTCACCTATCTGGATATTGTTGGGGAAATTGGCCCCTAACACCGCCCCTAGGAAACCGGTGCAGAAGAAGGCAAAAATGTGCTGCATATTCCCTTTTGCATTGGCGAAAAAGAAGCCCAGTTCCAAGCATAGATTTGATTTTTCCCCCGCTCTGCTCTCTTTAGCTGCCTCTCTCGCCTCCCCTCCGCTGCGCCTTCGGGATGCGCGTCTCCCCCGCTCCGAACCCAGCGCTGAGACTGCCGCTGAGCAGCGCCTGGCAGCAGGATTAACTGAGCCCCGAGAGAAAGAAAGAGAGCCCGCTCCTCATCCACATCCCTCCCCCGCCACACACAACACACACGCACACGCACACGCCAGGCGCTTCCACCCAGCTCCTTCCCCTGCTCCCGGCTGGAGCTCAACAGCTGGGATCCGCATCCCCCCCGACCCCGGCGCTTCCCCCGGGGGTCCTGGCTCGGGGCTCTAAGGGCAATTCCCACCTACCCCTAAATCCCCAGCTTTCCCCCTCAACTCCTCTTGGCAGGAGCTCAAAGGAACCTGTGAATCAGTAGGTGGCAAACTCCTCTAGAGAAAGGGCTGAAACTCGTCTCTGCCTGTGATCCATCGCTTGCCAACCTGGGCTCTCACCCCGGGGTCCAGGAGTTGAACCGATCACTCTCCGGAGCCCGGCTCATTAGGATAACAAAGAGGGTCCTGCAAATGTGCCTTGGAAGGAAGGATTTCAGAGCAACAAACAAGAGATCCTGGAGGATTAAAAAAGGAAAACCCCCCCATCACCTTTCTCATTGATTTTTCCTGCCCACTGTTAATGTATGAGGCTTTTCACCACTGCACTTGATTAAAGTGGAAGAATCTGAACTCACCAGCACCATCAGACAGGGAAGGCTTCTGAAATTAGGGGGCTATCTTAGCCTGGATCATTTCAGAAGCTGTTTCATGGCAGTTCTAGCAAGGCTGGAGCTTATTTGACCATAAGCAGCTTTGCTCAAAAACAAAGGAGGAGAAAAATGAAGATAGACCCAACAAAACCCAGCTCCTAGGCATAACTTGGGATTTGGAAATTTTTGAAGAACTGCGGTGAACACAGAGCCATAGCCACCTCAGAAAGGAGAGAAAATTCACTTACTCCCCCCTGAAGTCCCAAACCAAACTTGAGGCCATTCATGCCAGAAGCTGAAATCTCACGTCCAGGCCCAGAGGTTCTGCCCTTGCTGTTTCCAGCCTTGATACACACCAGAGGTCCATAGCAGAGAGGAAACAGAAAGAAAAAAGATATGTTTGGGGCAGAATTAGAAAAGTCTCAGATGCCCTGTGTCCTGGTTTGGTGTAGGGTCCCTTGCCCTGGTCCCCTCTCCCCATCTCCAGACATGTGGGGTTAAATTGGAAGAACACCAAAGAGTGGTGACCAATGTCTAAAGGTCAAGAACTGCTGCTGCATAAGGACCAGTTGGATAAATGATCACACTGCAGAGTGGGATAACTGAAATGGGATGTGACCAAGCCTGCAAAACCTGCAGGAGCACAGAAATGTTCCCAGCTGGCCACAGGACCCAGGTGTGACATAAGTTTACGGTGCAGGGATAACACTACTTTATATCCTCAGGCCTTTGTTTAATCTTTGCAAATAAAGAGTTTGGGATCTTTAATATCTTCCTAGACAGTTTTATGGATTTCACTGTGACTTCTAGGGTGACAAAAAGCTTAAACACCCACATAAATGCCAGAGTTGGTGTGGGGTCTCAGAACTGTACTCTCACAGCTTTGCATCAGAGAGGAGTTGCACTGGTGCCTGGAACTTGGAGGCCTCTTACAGGACAGAACGTAGAGTTACACTGCAAAAAACAGAGCCCAGAAGATTTGCATCTCCCTCATGGCGAGCAATGAAACATCCTTCTAGGATGGATTCCTTTTTTCCCCAAATCACCCTTTCCCAGGTGACCAGGCAGTGACTCCTGGTGCCAGGTTCATTAGAGAAGAAATTCAGGCACACAGGAACCAGATAAAGGCGGCCAAAGGATGCCCTGACCCTGTCTCGCTGCCTGGGTGACCTTCAGCCCAAAGTCACATTCAAGCACAAGAAATCCTCATCTGCTGTTGATAGGAACATCTTCACCAGACTTCCATTTCACTCCCTGTATAATTTAAGCAATACTGATTTGAGGCTAAAATAACCTGCTGATAGGTTTTATGGGAACTTGCTTTCCATCCAGAATTTAATAGAAACAGCTGCATTTATAATCTGAAGAAAGGCACTGAAGGATAACCAGTGCCACAGAAAGACGCCAGCACGTTTTCCAAACTCCCAAACAGCCTATCTGATAACAATAATAGTAGCCATAACAATAAAATATTATAATAGCTTGCAGAAAGCTTGCACAGTCGCATTAATTAATAATGCTGCTTTTGTCTATAAACCTCTCAAAATGCAGGTGGCTTAACAAGGGGAACCTCACCACAGTGTAACAAGATAAGTAGTAATAAGATCATTATTTTAAGAAGGTATTCATTTCCGTTTTCCCTACAGATAACAACATTTTATTCGGGGTTTGTTAGCATAAGGATGTTCGGAATTAACTCTAGGTGCTCTGAAGGTTCTTTAAGTCAACATGAAAGCAGTATAACGTCTGAACTTCTGGCTAAAAAACGAACTGAGTCTTGGGAAATAGATGAAACTCTTCAGCTTCACAAGAGTACTCACAACAGAAAGACAGATCAATCCACCAGTCTTCTGAAAGAACACAACTGAATCATCTTGATTCCTGAAAACAACTGAAGGATCTTATTTCTCCTTTCAGATTTCAGGAAACAATGAAAATCATGCCATGCAGAACACAAGCATATTGCACAGTGCCATCTTAATCAGGAGCAACTGAAAATATCAGGGATGGAGTTTTTATAAGACCTGTATTTTGTCTCAAAGGTTTCTTAAGACATAGATGGGACAGGCAGGCTTCTGGTGGTCAACAGGGAACATCCAACGTGGATTTGTGGGATTAATCCATGCAAAGTGTAAAGAATTAGGTAAATACAGGTTAAAAAAAGAAAAAAAATTTGGTCAAATTTAAGAAATGTTAAAAAGGCATTTTGAGAGAGTGTAGCTGATTCACTTTAGATCTTTGCCAGACATGAGAATAAGAAAGTGGCTATGCCAGAGCTGCTGTTCCCCTGGTGTTCTGTCTGCAGCTGGCCTTGCTGTACTGGGCAAGAACCTTTGTTCTCACCCATTTCTGCTCCAAGGGTTTGCTTGGAGCCAGAGAATTTTGGCTCTGAGAAGGATGTCTGCTGCCTCCCTCTTTGCTCTGCTTTGCATGGCGTGCACTTGTCCACCCGAGCAGCGTGGTCTGCCCTCGCTATCAGAGCTTTTGTTTCCAGGATGGGAAATCAGTGCTTGTTGCAGCAGATATATTTCTGCACCAGAAGCCTTGAAAAACAAAGGACTCATTCACATGCAGAAGCCTCCAGCCTTGAAAAATGAGGAAATCAACAGAACTCGGCATCCGTCCGACCTCCCAGCAGAATTATTTCCCCCTGTGCCCACTGTGTTTTACATGATGCTCCTGAATGTCTTTAAAGAGGCTATTGAAATAACTATTTCCGAAATTCCTTTTATTTTCTAGCTGGACAATCTCTATAGGAGGCTTTTCGTAAAGAGCAAAATTGTAATTATAGTGATTAATTTAAATAAACTCCAAACAATGCAGAATCTCATACAGTTTTCGCAGAGCCTTGGCATAAGTGAATGCTGATGGAGTGACAACACATTTCTCTGCCTCTCTTGGTCACCTCAATTTTGCTATTTTGGATAATGTTCCACTCAAGGAATGATTGTAGCACAGGCTCTGAGAGGAGAGACTCCAGAATTTGAACATCAGGCATTTGCTTCCATCCTTATTATTTACCCTGAAAACCAGCATTTACAGACTCTATTCACCCGATAATTTTTGGTAGAATCTCCTTGACAAAAACAGCGTCAGCAATGTTTGGTATCAGGTAGAAAAATCTTCCCTCATCTTCAGTGAGTTAGGCTGAGGTGCCCATACACGCTCTGTCCTTTACGCAGCAGCTGGAGCTGTCAAATGAAAAGCTTTGACACTGCAGAAACAACTCAGAGAAGTTAAGGGAAATACGAGCCTCATCCTTTTCCAGTGTGTACTGAAATGGAAAGATGTGGGACAGGAACAACTCTTGAGATGATGGCAGCTCCAAGCAGGTCCTGACTGATGCCACACATCTGGGGGACGATGTTTTAAGGTCACCAGATATTGTTTATTAATTTACTGGCTCCTGGTGGGGGAAACCTTATGTCAACAGAAACTGGGGAAAGTCGGCTTTTTCCACAAACTGTACAAGAACGTGCTTCTGTTGTCATAATGATCGGCCTATTACCATATTTATAAGAAATTCTTGCTCTCTCTGGCATAATTAAGTAAGTAAATGGACTGGAAGATAAACCCGTCAGTCAGAGCTGCACTGCAAACACTGAGCATCCTTCAGCTGGAAATTCACGAGCAGCCGCTGGCAAAGGGAGCTGTGCCTTGGCTGGGAGCAACCCCAGGCTAGATCAGTCTGGAGAGGGCTGGGGGCTCCAGTGCCACCCAGCACAGCTGGATGGGGGGTCTTTGACTCAACAGGGCCAGAGCCTTTCTTGGAGTCAGGGAAGGGAGTAACCTGTGCACTCAGACCAAGTTGAATACGCTACAAATTCAGATCTGCAACTTCGTTGTCTAAAGTTGTTTGTCCCACCATCCAGCTGACCTGTTGAGGGTGGGTTTTTGTCCATCAGATGGACTTGCAGTGCTCAACCAGGGGCTGTTTTGATAGACAGTGATGTAACCAGCCCTGCACGAGTAAATATCTCCTCGAGCACTCACAAAAACACCACAAATCTCTCTGTGACGAATCCCAGCTGACCCCTTCACTGACTCCCCGGAAAGAAATCTTTACCATCTGCAACCCCAAACCCACTCTCTTCCTCATACATGGAAGGCTGCTAGCATGCAGGTTTTTTTTTCCCCTCCTGGTGAATGGTTGATTTATAACTACTTATAGAATCACTCTGTGCCCTAGTCTCAGTTTACGCTCTTTGCTGAGTCACAAACATAAATCAGAGATGTGGGTGGATCCCTGTTTGTTATTAAAGCACCTTATGTTTCTGTAATCCTCACCAGAGGAAGCAGAAATTACTGGTGATACATTAAAGTTACAGTAGGTCATTGGAGAATATAATATCCCCCCAGATTATTGCCACAGATTGGTTGTCATGTTATTTTCTCATTGAATGGAAAACCAAATAGGTTATAAGTATTAAAAAAAATGTTGAAAATATATGCTAGGAGACCATTTACTGTGAAAAGGCAGACACAGGGGATGCAGCCTCAATGAGCAATTCTGATTATCAATAATTCAGTCAAATGTTCATACACATGATAAAGTTTTCTTTCACTCCAAGTTCCCAAAACATTGTGAATGCTCCAGATGAAGTCAAATAATGACAGAGGTGATTATGCAGTTTAATATTGATATACGAATCAACCCTCATTTTTAATCCCTGGCATCAAACTCAAGATGTGCAGAATACAAACGTGAAATGAGGAAGATAAAAGGATGCTGATTTAGGAAATTAAAAAAAAACCAAAACCAAACCAAAAAGCAGCCGCAGCAGCACTTGCCACAATTCAAACAGCCTTACAAAGATTCCATCATTGCCATCTGGCTCCACGGCTCTCAGGCTGTTTTGCTAACACACAAGATAAACAAACATGTGGGCTGAGCTTTAGGGTGGCTGATCTTGGCCTTTCCAATAGTCAAAGGACTCAAAGTTTTGAACTGGAGTGTCTGAGTCAAGAAAAGAAGCATCAATTTCAAGTCCTTGCATCACATCCTACTGGAGCAGGCTGCCAGCTACCAGCTGGGAAGGGGGAAGTCTGTGCACAAAGGAGAAAACTTCAAAAATTACCAGAATTATCAGTGTCATTCTGTCATGAATTTCTGCAATCAATACAGATATTCATGTCACTTCTCTTCATTCTTTAGTTTCTACCCGTGCTCTGTCTTGCAGGGAAATGAGAATTTCAACGTTGGATCAAATCACACAAAATCCCACCCTGAGTGTCTCAGCCTCGCACACAGCATGGTCTGCAGCACATTTGCAGCCTGTATGTATTAAATGGGTTGGATTTCACAAGGACAGATAACTGATTGGAGAGAGACACCTCTGAAAAGTCTACAGAGAGCTTTGCACTTGTGGACTCTGCACAAATAATCTGACCTCCCTCAAAATTCTGTCAGAAGCAAACCTCATTGCAATACAAAATACCATTATATAATTTTATATTAAAAGTTGTTTAAAGTCTTAAAGGATGTGAAAGCAAAATGGTTTTGGTTTCAGTTAAGAAGAGGAATAAAGTGAGCTTTGCAGAGTTTCTGAGCAAACAGGACATCAGCCACACATCCATTCTCAGAGAAACTACAGAGGAGAAACAGAAAGGCTTCAGGCTGGGACAAAGAAAATCATTGGAGCTGGAGAGAGGAGAACGGAAAGACTGGCACCACTCAGCTGGAAGGAGTTGCATGGGGAAGGAAGAGCTCCAGGAGGTCAAAGCCCTGCCTGGTCCAGAGAGACTCCACTGGGTGTGTCTTTGATCCTGTTCTGTAGCTCCAAAAACACTAAGTTCCACCAAATAATTTCCTACAAACATGTGGCAGAGGTCCACAGCAGTGGAATATCCCAGCTTCTCACTTCTCTGTCAGAGCATCTAAGGCCTCCGTGGCACAGCCAGTCTGTCACCACGACAGGGGACACTGCTGCCAGCTCCAGAGGTGGGTTACTGCAGGAAGGGGACACTCTGGGCAGCAGCTGTTGGTCTCCCCCACGCAATGGGCTGGTGCAGGGGCACTGCCTTTGGCACACGCTCACCAGCAAGGTCTCAGCTCAGCCAGCACTGTTAGGCTGCTCTGTAAAGCTCAGTGGGTGCATGAGGATCTGCAGGTTGTCTATAATTTCTCCTCTTCATCCTTTAGACACCACAGGAATGGCAGAGAGCTAAGGATATAATCTGAAAAGAATGTCATTTTTAAAAATCATCCCGTTTTCCAGGCTGGAAGAGAGAGATAAAGGGTACAGGCCCTGTTACACCAAGTGTTTCTGGAGGTGTCCTGTGTTAGGGACTTCCTGTACTCATCAAGGTTTTTGGCTGAGTCTCTCTGTACATCACAAGCACAGATCAGTGCTGTGTTACAAACAAAAGGCCAGACTCCCTTTGTACTCCCAACAACTGATCAAGACAGAAAGAACAGCACGCAAACACCCTGTCACCTGGCACACCACAAAGTTTGCAACCCATTGTAGCAACACCTGCAATTAGAGCAAGTGGGAATCAGAAGAGAGCAGATCATTAGTGAGAAAGGAAAAGAACAGAGCTGAGGAGCTTCAGTCACAAAAAAAAAAATATATAAAAGAGCAAATAAGATTTTCTTTTCAGGAATGTAAAGATGAGGTAATTGCTTTAGAAATCTTATACATTTATGTGCATTTGCTTTGGAGGTAGTTTAGGATTATTGGGCAACTGCACTGAGTCATGTTACTTGAGAAACCTGAGCTCCTGTTGAGCTCTGCAGAAGCAACACAATCAACCTACAGCATCCTGTCACCTTGTCCACAGAAAGCTTCGATCATCCTAATCAGCTACTAATGGCCAGTGATGGAAGAAAAAGAACATTTATCCCATCTGAGAGATTGGCAGGGGAATCAATTTGCCAGAGCTCACAGAACCCACAAGAGGGCCGGGACTGAAGCACGCTGTGCGTCTCTGCCACAGCAACTGCAGGAAAGTCCCCAAGCGTGAAAACCTCGTGTACTTGTCCCCTGCCCACGTCTCGTAGGAAAGCCCCCAAGAGCTACTGCCATCTGTAGCAGCATGATGACAAGTGGTACACTGCCTAAAACGACACAGGGAACCACAGACATTTGGAAGTGGTTCAGGTGAACATGGTGCTGCTTTGTAAAGGGAATAATGTGCCAGCGATGGGTTTGTGAGGCTCGCTGCTAGCAAAGCTCTGGCTTCTTCCGGACACTGTGCAAACAGCTCCTGTGATGGAAAGGCAGGTTTCAATATGCTTGGAGCTCACTTGCATGCTTTAACTCCAGGGCTGAGGGTAAAAAGAGAGACAGTGTGGAATGCAAAGACCTGGTGACCCAATTCATTAATTACAGGCTGCTTTCAGCTATTTGATTCTGCTTTGCTATGTGCATCTCATGGGCTCTTCCTACATACATCTCTCTTTTCCTCCTTCCTGCCAAGAAAGAGAAGCTATTTAGACTTCCTATCTAGTGTGATGATATCATATTTATTTATAAATGTTCATCCTTGAAATAAAAGGATGGGGATGATGGTGAGTGCTATGCATTTGAATTCCTGGCCCGGGGTTTGTGCTGCAGCCTCAGGAGTTCAGCTGGCCCTTGCTTCCAAGTGCTTCAGATGGTGAGCCACAGGTGCTGGGAGAGCCATCCCTTGCTGGCTGCATCCACAAAGCCATCCTGCCTCCTCCAGCTTTTGCAATGGAGCTTTTTCCCCCCAGAGTTGTGATTATGAAATGTCACCGTGGAAACAGTTGGAATATAATATGTGCTTGCTTGCTTGCTTTCCCCCACCCTCCCTCCCCTCCCACCAACCTCCTCACTTTCTGAAGTTATGTTTGCTGTGCAAGAAAAACCCTTCTTGTTCCCCTCCTCCCCCCCTAAACCTGCAAAGGGGAGTGTGTGCACCTCACAGCCACCCCCAAAAATATCCCTGTTCATTAACAGCTCCTTGGTACCCTGTAGCAAGGCAAAACCTACCAAACTCAACTGGCTGTTACTGCAGCTACCAGGACTTCCTGCCTTCCTCTGCCAAATAATAACTTCTGTAAAATGGCATTATAAAGAGGCTTTGAGCCAGTAGGATCCTGGCCTGCTGTTGCTATAAGTGTCACTGCAAGAAAGCCTCTACAGCAGAGCATAATTCCCCATCACACACCTCTGCTGTCCCCTCTGCTCTGCTGTCCTGTTCCCATTAGTGCCATAATGAGCGTACAACACGCACACACATCCTGGTTTTCTTTCTTGTGTCCCACCAGCTAGAAGCAGGTCTTTAGATGATGAGTGCTTTGTGCTCTGCCTATGTTAATAAAGCACGATTTCCCCCTAATCATGATTTCTTCCACGATTCTCATCAGCATCACGAAAGGTCAGAGCTGTCCACCTGGGAGAGGAAAGGTCAGTTCACTTTGGATCTGACGCGTGGTATCTCATAGCTCCTGGAATATAATCAGCTCACTTCATATTTATTTAGTGTGACTGTAGCACTATAAAAGAGCGGGGGCTGTTCCAGAGAAATCTTCAGTCTCTTGTAAGGAATGTGCAAGCAACCCCAAGGGAAAATATGAACTCAAGAGAGCAGTACTGAACAGACCTCTCTCTCTGGCAGAGAATGCTGGTTTGGTTCTCAAAAATCACATCGGGTATTTAGATACCCATCGGTATTTGTTAATTTTTGTTTAGATGCCCACTGGTATTTGTTAATTGTAATTAATGGGAATTGCACAGAAAACCCCCCAGGCAGTTTTGGTAATTTCAGGCAACAGGGCTCTGAGGGCTGCAGAGATGGACTCACTTGGAGGGACCCTTTCCCATGCACCAGTCATGGAAAATGCTCCAAAGACACTCTCCACAGTCAGGTGTACGTTTACAACAAGACAATGGGGGGAAATCCATAATTTTTCTAACTGAGGAGAAGCTTTGAGCTTCCACTGTGACGTTCATGCACTCATTGTTTCCCCAGGAGCTTACAGCCCTGCTTGCACTGGCAGCCAGGTGACACTGTCAGGCGTGGGGAGGGGACACAAAAAGTGGCTTCTGCCCTGGGAGAGATGGGAAGCCAGGTAGGAGCTCCCCTCATTGCTGGCTTGGCTAGCCCTGAAGGAAGGCAAGGGGACGTTCCTTGCTGGCTTGACCAGCTGGAGTTCATGACCTTGTTACCTCCTACAGGGTCCTACAGGTAACTAAAAGATTCCTGTTGGCGTGAGAGTCCCAAGAGTCCTTCGAGGCTGATGTTTCTCAGTACAATGCACAGCTTCTATTTTTCTCCCTGTGGCAGCGGATTTGTCAGCAGCCTGGAGATGGGGATGCACCCTGTGATTACAGAGCAGGTGTTTGCTGGTCCCCATGCAAGCCACAGCCTTCCCATGAGGTGGATTGCAGTCCCTGTTGTCCCCAGTACTGTCCCACCAGCAGTCCCATGCACAGAGCAATGCGAGCTGGTCTGATAGCACTTCACCATAAGATTAGCTCAAGGAAAAAAAAAAGGGGTGGCCCAAAGGTCTTTTGGGTGGCCTAGAAGAGAATCTGCAATCTGCACACATTTCTTCAGCTGCTTTGTTCCTTTAATAACGATCCAGGAGCAGGCAAAGGAAATCCCTGAGACGAGCTAATGGACACCCCTCCTACCCTGGTCTCCAAATCAGCAATTCAAATTGGCAGCGTCTCTCATCAGAATTGTTAATTCTCCACCGTGCGACAGCCTCCTGTAACTCTCAGGCTCACCAGGTGGAGAAGAATCACACGGGCTCTCGATTTAAATACTGCTTCTATTTCTGACGAGCTTTCAATTACCTGTGAAAGTAACAGGATCTCTCGCATGCCCTCGCCCTCCTCAGTGATCCCTGAGCCGATAACAGCCCCCTGCAGCAGAACACCCTTCACTCGGAGAGGTGCACGAACCCAGCTCCAGGAGAGGAGCAGCTGGCCCAAGATCCAGCTGTGCTCAAAGCCTCGGCAGCAACAGGGATGGAAATGGAACCCCGACATCCAAGGCCAAATGCCGACCTGCTGCCACCACAGGGGCACCCCAGCATGTGCAGGTGGAGAAAACCACTCCTGTCCTTCCTCTCGGCTCTTCTGAGCTTGGGGCTGCAGCTGCGATGGGAAGAGCCAGAGCGCGAAGGTTCCCTGGCAGTGAGCAGTGCTCACCCTCTCACCTGCTGCTACTGAGCCCCTGAAAGTTACCCAGCAGGGCAAAGCCACTTCCCCACAAAACATTTTTCACGTGTCCAGTGCCGCTTTTGGAGAGGAATTTAGGATATCTGTTATTTTAGCCCTGATTAGATTCAGGTTTTTTCTTTAACTATGACAAATCGCTGTCCTCGGTTTCTAGAACATTCTCACTCAATATCATATCACTGTAGGTGATGAGGGAATCTGGCCCATTCATACCTGGGCACCAGTTAATTATGAGGCATTCAGACAAGCCTGTAACCTTAGGCAAGGTGAGTTGGGAGTGGGAGGCTCAGCTATGGCACTGCTGCCCTCTCTTGATTTTACACTCGTACCTAAACCTGTCCATCAAAACAGGGCACCCCACTTGCTCCCCTCCACTTCCACCCACAGTTTTCCTGCTTCAAGAGGTGAGTCAAGATATGGTATTAGTGTGTATTCACTGGCTAACCTCACTGTTTCAGACTTCTACTTCCAGAAAATACTATTTTGTACGTTGTTTTCCCTCCGTTCATTTATGATTCCCCCCCTCAGATTATCATGAACAGGAACAGGTCTGTAGAGCACACGGAGTCCTGGGTTTGGTACAGACATCTGCATCCAAACAACTTGCCAGTCCACAGTACAAGGAGAGAAAGCACTTCAGACAGTCATTTGCACAAGGCCATGCACCAGCTTAGTGTGAAAAGGCACAAATCTGCTTGTCTCCAGCCTACAGCGCTGCCTTTTGCTCACAAGGGTCCTTTAAAACCACTTCAGGTACAATAAACAAACAAAAAGTGTAATATCTTATGAGCCTCCATTTGCACTGTGACTAGGAGTAAAGTGCTGCAAGACCTAAGACACAGCATTTTATATAGTTGGTAAAAGAATAAAGATGCCTTTGACAGCAAATTGCAACCTTTCACTGAAAAATCCTCTCAGAAAATTGGTGTTTTCTGCCTGTCTGCATTTCACAGAAATTAATTTTTTTTCCTAGTGTTTCCTTTTCTATATGAAAGGTTTGGAAATCTGAAAACTCTCTGGCTAAAAATCTTGAAAAAAGATGGGTGGGGAGGGGTTCAGGCAAAAATATTTATCTTGCCATTTTTGAGTGAAAAGCCAACAGCTTCTACAGCATGTCTACCACATGATCTTACAGGCAGATTTGAGGTTCTCCATGAGATGCACGAACAGAACTGACATTATGGAAATCAGCACCAGTGTTTTCTCCTTCATGAGGCTTTGCTTTGTACAGTGTTGTGGATTACAGCTTAAAATGAAGTCTATGCTGAAAAAAATAAAAGCTCCTGGTCCCAAAATCCACAGGAAAAAGGCTTTTAATCAAACCACAAAGGGAAAGAGTGGTCTAGGCAGAAATGCACAAGGCTGGATACACTCAGGGAGTGAGCATTAGCTTGTAGGCATTTATAAGAGTGGTAGGAGTGTGATCACACAATTCCCACCCCTCCTCCCATGACCGAAATCCATCCCAAGGAATTCCCACTCCGTGGTGAGCTGGGTGGTCAGGCTGCTCCCCACCATCACACACGGAGCACAGCAGCCTTCGTGGGGTGCAAGAAGCAGCATCCAAGCAGTCCCGTAACCATGACAACACTCAGGATCAAAAATACACACATTTCAACTCCTCGTAGTAAAAAGGAAATATCAATAAAGGATGGAAGCCACTTTCTGCACATTTCTGTGTTCCTCACAAGGAAGTCTTTGGGAATATCCTGGCTCTTTGGTACATGAAAATAAAGGAGGCAGAGTCCACATCCAGTACTGACTGCTTCAGGGTTGGTTACTCCTCTACTTTTTTCTACTTTAAAAAAGGTATCTGAATTTCTTTAGCTCCTTTGCATTTTAATGTTCATCTTAAAGCTTCAGATAGAAAAAGGAAAGTGGAATAAACAACCTTTCTTTGCACCCCCTGCTTCCTGCTAAAGTGAAACACTCTGTGTGAGGAGTGACAGTCATTTTCCTGAGCACACAATGCCTGTGATTTGAATGTCAGCCCTGCAAGCATGATTCCATGCTGGGATTCACTTTTTACATTCCCCAGCTGCAAAAGAAGTTGTACAGTTCCATCGGTTTGCCATGCTGATGCTAATAAACCCCTCCAAGTCGCTATGGCAACGAGGCTAATTAGAAATGGGCTAATGTTGGGGTTGATCCGTTCAAATTTCCCTAGTCTAGGCTGCAATGAGGTGGTTAAAGGGTTAAAGGACTCGGAACTTCCAGCTTTAAGGGAAAATATGAAGGAGAAGGGTCAGCTGCTGCTCCTTGCAAAATAGGGCCTGAAACTGTGAGGATTTACACCACATGTGCTTGCAGGGACTCTGCCTGGTTTGGAGAACCATGTGAGAGTGCCAGAAGAGAGCTCTCCAGCCTGGGAGGAGACTGCAGCTCAGTTGTCTGAGCAGAGCCAACAGCTCCGGGATGCCCAGCATCAGCTTCATCTGAAAGATCTACAAATCACTCCGGAATAAAAACATCCTTTTTCTCCTGCTACCCATTCTCGCAACAGCAAAAAAGGTCCTTACTGAGCAACTCCACAGAGAAAATACCTGCGGGAGGAGAAAAAAAACCACGGGACTTCACTCAAAAGCCTGTCAGCCTAGGAGGACTTGGGAGGGGCTTTCAAAGAGCTTTGTTAGAGGGTCTTGTCGAGTGCTCCTCTCTCTTTAACGACAGCAGGAGCATCACCTCACACTCAAGGAGATGGCAGCGTTAGTAGGGCCTCTCATCATCGTTGCTGGCTCTGCATTAGTCAGGATCAGGAAAGCAGACAAGGGTGAAATGGGTAGAGAACAGAGAGCTAATCACTCTAAAGATGCCTTTAATGAACTTGTCCTGAACGAGGCTGACACAAAGTGAAAAGATTGGCAAAAAATATTTGACCAGCCAATACGTTCTGCAGGTCTGATCCTCCTGCTGGGCTTTGCCAAGACTAGCACTGTGCCTCCAGCTTTGTGCAGAACCATGGCACAACCACGGGCAGGACCTGGTGCTCACGTTGCCGAGTCATAAAACATTAAGATTTTTTATCAGCATTGCATAAGGATGCTGCAAAAGATAAATTCAGAAGTGATGGTGGCTGGAGCTAAATAAATAGAGACTTTGCACCTATTACTCCTATTCTTGTCAGGCTTTTAGACAAGATTCAGATTGTAGTACTGCCAGTTCTGCACTAAAAACTACAGAATGTGCTGAGGTCTGATTTCCTTTTAAAACATATTTTAAAGAAGGAAAACAGTGAAATTACAGCTCATGTTTCTTATAAAGGTACTGAAACTTCAGGTAAGAAAAAGAAAATGCATAGTTTTTAAGTGTTTCTTTTGAAAGGCAGAGATTGCTGTTTTATAACAGAACTTCTTTCTTCATGAGCAGAGAGAGCTATTATTGCTATAAATGCCAGCAGAATTTCAGAGGAGTGGTAGCAAATGCATCAAAATATACATTTAAGTCCCATTCTACCTCCCAGCAGAGTCCATGCAAGGTTTGTACCTGATGGGAGAAGCAGCAAGTTGGTTTTGGTCCATGCTACAGGGATGTGCAGACATAAGGTCTTCACACAGCAGTGCTGTGTCTGAACTGGTTCTTCTACATTGTGTTCAATAAATTCATCTTTTCTGTCCAAAGAGAGAAACAATCCTGAGAGAGTTCCAGCATGTTAAAACTGGAATGAAGAGAGATGGCTATTCCATAATTTAGGCAGAAATTAACAAGCTCATTTCCAGACTAAAATGACGAATAAAACTTGCAGTGCAGCCACTGAATGGGGCTCAGGCATGAGAGGACAGGGAATCACAAGCAGTCAGGCAAACACATCTGAAGGTGCCACCAGCCCTCAGCCAGATCGTGGTCACAGACTTAAATCTGTTGCAATGTGGAGTAAAATGGATTCACTCACACTGCTGAAGAAGGGCTAGAAGTGAGCAGGCAGTCATTTTTTATAGCTGAGCTGAAGGCACTGCAGCCTCTTGAAGTGCCGTGACCACAGTGCTCGGCAGCACAAGCATCCACTGAGAGAGCTGGAACTTTACTTCCTATTATGCTCCACAGCACCTCAGTCAGGTCACTTTTCTTCCTTCCTTTCCCACTCTTTTCATCATTTTATAACGAGATAGAGGCAGTAGCCATCTCCTACGAAGTGCTCTACAAACCCTAGCAACTTGGGGCCTCTAGGTGCTACTGTAATACAAATAATAAATAAAAGACCTGAGTTTCTTGGTGACACAGAAGCTTGAAACAGTGAGTTGAACCTAATTTCCCCCATTACAGAAATGTATTGCTTGAAGAATGGTTCTGTTCTCTTTCTCCATCAGTTTTCCAGTGCACTCCCACGCAGAGGGAGAAGCCAGGCAGGCAAGACCTCTCCCACCCATGAGTGAGCAGCAAGATGTGTGCTGCTGCAGCTGGCAAACATCAAGAGAAATGAATAAAAATCCAATGTCCCAAGCTATGCCTGTTACTGAATATCCTTTAGGGCTTACTGTTCTTGCCAGCCCTGCTGTGACTGGGTCTTTGGG
Source organism: Cnemophilus loriae (assembly GCA_013397755.1). Classification (NCBI taxonomy): domain Eukaryota; kingdom Metazoa; phylum Chordata; class Aves; order Passeriformes; family Corvidae; genus Cnemophilus; species Cnemophilus loriae. Next base: position 1,227,194 of record VZTF01000681.1, read on the forward strand.
ATGTTAGATTCTCACTGAGCTGCGACATCATCTGTAGAAATTGTGAAGCCTTCAAGCTGCAGCTCAGGTCTGACAGGAACCTTTGCCCTGTTCAGTCTTCCCACACACTTGCTGAAGCTGTGCAGGTCATTGTGGAGTGGGATTTGTGCTGGACCTTTGAACTGCTGGTTCTTGCCATGGTGAACCCCAGAGAGAGGCTGCTGAGTGTGGGTGAACACTGAACACAGGAGCAGAGCAGCGAACCTGAGATTTGGCTCCTGAATAGGAAATTCCTGAGCTCAAGCACTGCCTTAACTTGTGGTTCCTGCTCCATCTCCCCCATTTGTATCCAGGCAGAAGGAGAGGCTTCTGTACCGCTTTGGGCAGACCACTAAGGTGGCTAAATCAGGGAATCAATCCCTTTCAACTGCCCAGAAAAAGCAAAGGGCAAATCCAGACTGCAACAGCTGAACTGTGATGCACAGTATCAGGTAATCTAAATATGTCTTTCCCTGCATAAGAGAAAATTACAGGCAGACCCAACTCCTTGAGTATTTCCGAAGGCAGCACAGGCAGGGCTCTGGCTGCAAGCAGCAGCCCTGGCTCCTTTCTGCATCCAAGAGAAACAGGAGGGTAATAAAAAAATCTCCTCCTTGTGCCCCTGAAGCATCCAAGAGTGGTGAGGAATGCAGAGCAGCTCGGACATGGTGCAACCTCAAGCAGACTCCTGCCCTGCTGGGACAAACATTGGCCGCAGAAGGGACAACCTGCTACCACCAAGCACTAGTTTGAGTCAAGGGGCACTTCCCTGGTAAAATAACCTCTAGATACCCAGTTTGTGCAGAATGAAATGTGAAGAAAGATGAATTTAAAGCATTAAAAAGTATTTTACTATTAACAGTCAGCCTATTTTCAGGCTTAGAGGAAACTCCATCTCTGCAGTTATCTATGACTCAAGGGTTAAGAAAAATTTATCATAATCACATTTTAAAATGTGATTTAAAATAGCCCTTCATTTTCTGCTCCTCTCAACAGGCTGTTTTGTTTCCTTCCTGGCAGGTACAGTTTGCATGTGAAAAGGAAAGCAGAATTGCTTTTAAAAAAATAATCATGGAAAGAGTTGCCAACCCGAAGCCACAGCACTCTGCCCACTCAGGAGCAGTGTGCCTCTGAGAGGCTGTGCTCTCCCAGGGCCTCCTTCAGCTGTGTGCCACCCGAGTGTGAGAGATTAATGTCCCCTGCCCCGAGACAGAGTGAGCAGAGAACCTCATTTAGAAATGGCAGTGTCTGCTTGTTCCTGCATTGTGTCTCCTCACCTCTGATGGGCTCGGAAGAGGCTCAGGTGTCGTGGGACAAAGGGCTGATACTGGGGACAAGCTGCAGAACCTAAAGAACTGGAGAATCTGACCTATCATTCCTAAAGGAAACTACAAGGAAGCATCCCCAAGCCACGACTCCATCTCGAGCTGCCCCCAGGACATGGCTTTTCTCCCTCTCAGTGAGACAGGAGGTCCCGGGGGCAGTTTTGCTGCCTGAAGTACCTTGCACAGCACCTCACAGCCTTGGATGCTCTTCCCTGCAGAGCAAACTGCATCCCAGGCACCAGCAAGGAACACATTTTCACCCAGCAGCTCCTGCACCACAACACAATGCCTGGCACAAGAATCGATCTTTGGAAAGGCACCCAGTATTTACCAAGAGATTACTGGTGATGCAAACTGATTTGCTGTATGCCTGTGCCTGCACCAGGCATGTGGATATCAGTATTCAGCCACATGAGCTTCAGGAGCCAGCTCTGGCAGTGAAGACAAGAATTAAATGACAGGATCTTCCACCTCAGCCCAACTGCAAGGGACATGGGAATACTGGCACACAGAAGCTTGTTTTCAGAAAGCCAGAGCACAAATGACTGAAAAAGACTTTGACACACTGCTTTCCTAATGCTTTTGGTCGGGCATGTTTTAAAAACTTGGCTCTGGGCTCCAGGCTCTCTGTCTGCCACTGGAATCAACAATTATAATCTCTCATGAGTCTGTTGCTATTAAAGATTAAAAAGGTTGATTTTGAAATCTATAGATTTCTTAAGGGAACTGAGAGCAGAGACTGAGCTGGAGTTCCAGGTCGTGGCTGCCTGGGCTCTGTGCTGGATTTAGTAGTTGTTTCCTGCCCTGTCCAGTGCACAGTGAGACACAGGAACAGAAACCTCTCACAGCCTGGCCATCCCTGCTGAGCTGCACTTGGTCCTGCCCTTTCCTGCAGGTGTTCTTGACACAAAGCCAGCCTCATCAGGTATTTCTGTAGGACGCAGGTTCCTCTGCCAGGGTTCCTTTTCTGCCATCAGCCATTGTGTTAATTGAAGCACAGGGTCAAAACTCATCAACTTGGTCCACGTGGAATAAAAGCTTCTTGGCCTGTCATCTGATTCTCTCTCTCTTACTGCTAAGTTTGCCTTTGGGAAATCCACTGCGAGGCTCAGAAGTGTATTAAGACAATCTATAACTACAGGATATAATGTTGGCTTTGACTAATAAATTCATTACTTGTGTATTTTTAGAGGGTGTGATGACATAAGTTAGCCTGGGATCATAATTTTTTATAATCTCCTGTTAAACAAACAAAGAGAGCCAACAAAGGCTTTTTCTTCCCTGAATTTCCCTCTTTGCCTAAGAACATGTCCCATCATCCAGAATTTATTTTGCACTCCTTGCAGCATAATGGGTCCATTTGGTGTAATGCTGCATTAGCTAACGATCATTTATGCCAACTTGGTACCCATTAGATTCCAAGAAAATCTTGCAGCTGGCACAAATATCACCCTGAAACATCAGTTCCCATCTCAGCATCTTGGTTTTTCCCCCTCTGCATGCCATGGATGGGCAATGCTGGAAGTGGATGATCCAGAGGTTTCTGGAAGGAAGGTTCCTGACGTGTTCCTGAAGTGTGTCTCTTGCCCTGTATGGGAAGCTTCGTTTCTTCAGAGGGGAGAGGACAAGGTACCATCTAAAACCTTCCGGGCTGAGAGTAGCTGCTACAACTTTGCAACTTCTCTGACCCAGAGAACATCTCCAGGACTTGAAATTAAAATAGACTTTTTTTTAAAGTTTATTTTTGTTTCCACTCCCAGTATTATACAAACTCTTTTCATCCTTTCTCATACAGCCCCATCTGCAGCAATAATGAACGCAAGCAATGTTTCAGAACTTTTAACACTCCTGCTGAGTCCAAGCACATTTGTGACACTGGTTTAAACCCACAGGACTAAAACAAGTGGAGCACTCTAATCCACACGTCTTACAAGCAAAAGACCCTCAAAAATGAGAAAATTCAGATTTTGCAAATGGAAAATATGGAGTGACGAAAGGTGGGCTTCCATGACTATGCCAATTTTGAGTATGATGCTAAAGAGATTAAAAAAACCCCACAACTTTTCCAAGAGACTTATGAATACTTGGAAATGTAGTTTACAATGCCTTTTAATATATTTTTTCCTCGTAAGCTCTGAATGAATAACCTAAAAATACCCAAAGACTTTTTATGTACTTTTTCTATAAAAAGTACATCTACCTACTGTTAGATGAAAAAATTATTTATGACTTAAGAATGGAATCACTGTCACAGGAAAGGACTGCGTTAGACATCATCTTCAAACTGAGGTCTGAAAGACCTAGCTGAAACAGAAAGGACAAAGAAAGGAAGAGAAAAGCTTTCAAACCAGATGTTTGCTTTGAAATCTCATGTTGATCTTCAAATTATCCCACTTTCATTCAGGAAATTGTAGAGGATTAGAGCGCACTTTGCTGAAGCTGGAAATTTTGCAAGAACTTGCGTGGTGCTGCCAAGTCTTTTGAGGAGTAAAGCGGCCTCATCTTTCGTGTTTCAGCACTGAGGAGGAGTCTGGGCCCTCTGCACCATTTCTGGTGCGCTCAGCACCAGGCAGCAGCGCGTGCTGCCCACGGCGCTCACACCGCCCAGCCTGGCACTGGGAACTGGAGCTCCTGGTCTGTGTCTGGCAGCCAGGGCTGCTTTGCAGGCTGCACATCAGGGCACCAACCAGTCAAACACGACTGCATTGATCGAGCCTGAGTGATTTCACAGGGATTCTCCAAGGAGAAAGCAGCTTTTTCCATGACCCGGGTGATGTAAGTCGATGGCATCCCAAAGACACTATCAGTTCACTGCTTGTTTGTCAGAAGGAAAGGAATTTTATTATTTTTTTAAACCATCAATGTAATGTTCTTTATTTTTAAGGCCAACATTTTGTATGGCTTGCTACTGGAAAGTAGGAAGGCTTGAATTTCTAGATTAGAGACTGTAACACTGCATATACCACTGCTTTGCAATAATGCTTCATGAGGATTCCCTTGGACTTCATAAGGCAGCTATTGTTGATTAAATAGTAATTGATTTAAAAAGCATATTAAATGAGGACTTATGAGCAAATAAAAAACAATGTAATTTATGAAAAATTGTTACACAGCTGCTATGTCACAACTATTTTTCAATGATAATTATTTTAAGATATAATACCTGAATACAATGACTCCAGAACTGTTGATTTCAGAGTGCTGTCATTTAAACCATGGAAAACTCGTTATTATAAGCATGAATCCTTTGCACCGTGTTGCAGGATTTTGCTGGTTTGTTGTTTACCACTGGTGAGGGAATAGGTTGCTGTAGAGGTTGATTGAGGAACTGCGAATCCTTTCTCCCATGCTATGACTCACAAAAATTTTCAAACAAAGCCCACTGCAGTGGGAAAACTGCTGACTGCAGATGCTCGTGTCAGGTCCTGGATAGAAATCATTACCAATCCCACCCTCCTGTTGCTACTCAGGCTCTCGGGTCCCTTCAATTCACTTTGGCCTCTTCTGCAGCCAGACAGGGAGGAGAACTGAATGAGCAGAGAAAGAGAAACCTCTTCCACAATGATATTTGGCTAAAAGGGAGTTTAGAGGGCAAATGGGGCTGGTTCTGCTGAAAAGCAGCAGCAAAAAGCCAACTGTGCCCTGCTGGGTAGAGCCAAGGTCAGAACTGACACAGTGAGGCTGAGATCTGTCACACAGGGGAAACCAAAGAGTAGAAATTTCCCTGACATGGGAGTAAACAGGGGACAAAAATAGACAAATCAAGGACGTTGCATGGAAAGGACGAGATTTAAGTAAAGAGAACACCAAGTGTGAATCAAAATAGTCTCACGGTGAGTAAGAAAAGCTGAATGCAGAGATAAGGCCTCGAACTTGACTTAAGATGTAAGTAAATGTCTCTGAGGGCAGTAGATGAGAATCTCTTGTGCCAGAAGAGGGATACAGCTGCTTTATAAAATCACACGCCTTGGAGCATGGGCATCCAAGAAGCCTAACAAGGGAATTTGCTTCCATGTATTGCCTATACAGAAACAAAGGATGGAAACAGGTTTTGCCACCAACAGGCCTGCTAATGTCATCTCTGTAACATTCCAGGCTCCGAAACAAACTCCAAAGGAAATTGTTCTTACAGTCACAGGCTTAATTAGAAAATGGGTTGATAAGCAACGTGGATTTACCAAGGATATCTCACACCAACCTAAGCTGACACACTTCACCATTTCCCCAATACCAGTTTCAGACCTGGAGAGAAGAAAAAGGCTGACGTACAACTTCTTTGGACTTTGAGAAGTTAAAATGAAGTCACATACCCACAGGGTTTAAGATTTGTCTTTTAACGCTTCCTGAACGCAAAGCTGCCTGCTGCACTGCAGAAACCTGTCAAGGACTGATTTTCACTGCACATGTATCTATTTCTAAAACAGATAACCCTGAAAATACGGGGAGGGGAGAAGGTGCTCTGCTACTGGGCAATAGGTTTTGGATCCATGCATTTGAAATGTACTCACTTATCAGACTTTCTTCTTGAACAGGTCAATGCTTTCTTTATCAGGGATTTATTTGAACAGGCCTTTGATACATTTCTCAGACTTTTTCAACCAGTAAACCAAAACCCTTTACTTTTAATGGATTAGTCCCTTCCACTGTCCTGCTTTTCTGGGAGCGTTTTTGGGTTTATTGCTTTTCCTGGTGTTTTCCTTGGTTTGGCTTTACATGGTGGTACATTGACAGCTAGGCTGGACCTTCTGTCCACCCCTCAGGAGCCCTTTGCCAGCCTGGCTGAGAACAGTCCCTCTCCCAGTGCAGGGGGGACAGGCGACCGGATGGGCACATCCTCACCAAGATCTGTGATCTTCCAGCAGTGGCTGGTTCTGATTCGCCTCGCGTTTATAAAAGGCTTTTCCCCCACACAAACCTTCATTTTAACAACCTGGTAGCAGTAAAATTTCAGGGAAAACGGGTGGGAATTGCGACAACTATCTGATTCCAGCAGCAGGTCAGCATGTACACAGGGATTCACAGGCTCTGCCCCGCTGCACCTTCTTTGTGCTCAGAGAATTTTGGACCAAATAGTTACGTGAACAAATGCAGCAAATGCACATATCAGGGCCTGACACCGAGCAGGGCAGTGTTTACATGCAATAGATGGCAAAAGGGCATCAGCTTTTTCCAGCCAACATCTATTAATGACAACTTCTGCACTGGTTATTGCGTGGCACATATTGGGATGGCTGCAGTGAGCATCACACAAGGAATCTCAACTCAAAATTGGCTTGTCTTTGGTTTAGTGACAATTAGTGCTGGGTGCTGCTGGAAATTATATCTCAGGTACTATCAGAGGGTGCTCATGAAACTGGTGCCATCCACAGTGACCACAACAACGGCAAACCCAAGATAAATTCAAATTTGGTCTCTAATCCAATTGGACCTTCCTCCTTTGTGGTTACTGCATTTCTCTGATCTCTTAGTAAAGCCCTACTTTGCCTTGTAAGCCAAGAAGTGAAATTTTACCATATCTGAGCTTTACCATATCCCAGAGCTTCTAGAGGAAGATTAAATACTGAATACTATCTGCCTGAACTTAGCCTACAGCTATTTGCATGATCACATAGCAGCCATGGTGTAAATTCCTGGAGAGGAACTATAATGTGCAGCTCTAGATTTGGGCTAACTCAGGGGCTCTGATCTGAAATCCCACCTTATCCCCTAATCTATTATTGCACTGCTCATGAGGATACATTCACACTATCTTTCATCTGAAATAGGCTAAGACTTTCTACAAAATAATGTGTGCATTAGAGAAACATGGTTGCTTAAAGAACAACTAATGGTCACCAGCTCTTCACACAGCAGCATTTAATGATGCTGAGTAGCTTTACATGAGGCTGATGGACACAAGTTGCCACTTTACTTTCAAACACGTAATGGATTGTCTCATTGAAGGGCTACAGAACCTCACATCTCATTTTTAAAATGGGCTATGGAAGCCTGTCCAATGCTCTCAACAAAAGGGTAGAAAATCAGAGGACTGAAGAAGAGAAATGGAGTGGGAAAAGGTTGGGAAAACACAGCATCAGCTAAGAATTCGTTATTGGCTTGTCTGTTCCTGAGTGGCACAGTGTGGACACGGGAGCACAGAACCCTGGCAGAAACATGTGCTTTTCTCTTTCCCTTTTCTTTTTTTAACCCCAAGAAAACAGACTTGCCAGGAAACAAAGAGCCCTGTGAGAAGCTCTCCAGCCTAAGCTCAGACCAAACCAAAAGACAACCAACCAGGAGGGCAAGATGTCCACAGGCCTCCAAGCAGGGAGGGGAACACGCAGGATGAGCTCTGGGTGATGCGATCCCCAGCACGGTTCTGTCATTGGCTCATGGGATCCCTGGTCCAGCTTCTTGCTCTCAATAACCAGCTCTAGAACCTGAGGTATCTGCCACCGTCCTCTTCAGGGATGGGAAGCCGGGGATTTTCAGAAGTGAATGTTAAGGGTTTGTTGAAATGCAGCTACACAAAACCTCGAGCGTGATCCGTGCACACAACTTCCTCCTCGTCTTTGGAACAAGGTAAAAAACACCAGGAAGCAAGATGGGAGTCACAGGAAGGAAATGTCAAAGAAATCACGGCCTGAAAAAATCTGTTTTTTCTAGATTTGAATTTAAAAAGAAAACATAATATCAAAATTATGATGATCTGGGAATTATTTTAATAATTAACAGAAGAAATTAGATGGGAAGGGAAAGGTAACTGAATACCTATTCTTTTTCAACAGTTACTTTACAAAGCATCTCAGCTACAGTCACTCACAGTGGGCTCTTATAGATTAAAAAACCCAATGTGAAAGGTGAAACAAATTGCAGCAATAATGCAGGCCCAGAAGGAATTTCAGAAAGAAAAAAAAAAAGAAGAAAAGTGACACTTGAGATCTTATGAAAGCAAAAGCTCACCCTAAATCCATGCAAGAGCCTGAACTGAAATTGCAGACATTATCCCATTTTGATTAAATTTTGTTGAGTTCAGATCCTATTTGTCACTAGTCAAATGAATCATGTTTGATAGAGGCCCACTAGGTTCAGAGAGGAGTCTTACAACCAGCAGCAAACACTGCCAGCTCCTCAGGCATTTTAAGAAATCTTTGTGTAAAACCTTGGTCCCTGCAGCCTGTAAGGAAAATTGAAATTGCTGAGGTCAAGATGCCAGCCTGAGATGGATGGTGTAACTAATAATCCAGATAATTCATTTTAAAAAAATGCACTGAAAAGTAATCATTGCAGTTACTTTCTAGATTCTTTGCTACCTGGAGAAAATTAGAACCAATTAGCTATCTAGACATTTTCTGGCTAACCTCACTGATCTCCTGGGGCCAGCTCCAGCACAGTCAGAAGGGCTGTGTATCTTCTCTGAGGATAAAATCATATTTTGCTCTGTTCCTTTGCACCAGAGCTGCAGAGCAATGCCACACGTTTGATGTTTTGTTCTCAGTTTATGGAGCTACATCCCTGCCTGTGGATCTGATCTGATACCTCATTCAGGGCATAGAAAAGGTCCTCAGCTCTTTGCACCAGCTTTTCACATGACTAAAATTGGTGAAAAGCTGTATAATCAGTCAATCACCAGTCACTCAGAGTTCATAAAATCCTTTATGGTTGGATTTAGGAGGGAGCAAGCAGGGCTGTAACTCTGGAGGTTGTTCTCTTACTCCAGATCAGCCAAACCCCAGAGCAGAACAGTAAATATAAAACGATGAAGCACCACAGACAGAGCAGCAGGTTTTGATGCAGCTCATTGTGGCCAGTGGAGAAAATGATGATAATTACAGCAGTGCCAATTCCTGTGCTTAAAGATGCACAAGGAAATAAAATGGATTCTTCTTCCATTTCCCACACTACTGCCCTTGCCTCTGAAAGGGCTGGCTCGCAGTCAGCAAGTGAAGTGCTCTTCTTCAGCTGCTTGTCATTTCTTAGGTGGCAAAAGGCAGCACTTTGGCTGAAAACGGGTCTGTACTGATGACTCAGCAGAAAAGTTCAGTGAAGACGGAGAACTTTTAGACCGAATGTTCTCGGTCGCTCAGTGCGAGCAAGAAATGTTGGAAACCAGGGTTTTCAATCACTGAGAGTGGCTGAAGGTCAAGGCGTGTTTCTGGGAATCTCATTTAGATATGCTGTTATCAGGAGATTTTTAGACATTTTTTTCTGATTTCATTTATTTTTCTTCTGGATACTGGACGGAAGAAAGAGAAGTACAGATATCTGCCTAAAGCAAAGCGTGTTTGGATACACTAAAATAGACCCAAGTAATCTTTCAGTTACATTCCTGCAAATGTCCAGTCTCTGGCTAAGATGAGACCTTGCATTCACCACACTGCTACAAAGCAGTACAACACAAATCCTGTGGATTTAGATTCCATCACGCCTCTGTGCTGTCAGCTACAAAACAAATTCAGACACAACTACAATTAGAGCTAACTTTGCTAACTAAGATTTTAGCCCAAACTCCATTTAAATTACCCTTAGTTTTGCCAGTAATCTGTATTCCCTACCCCTAGTCATTATTCATTCTCTGAAGCTGATTTTATTTTCCTGTCTTTCCTCCTGGCAAACGCTGCAGACACTCCCAGCTTGCGACAGAGCCACGTCTGAGAGTTTTTGGTTGCTTTGTTTGTACTTCCATCTATATATCCTGGTCTTTCTGCAACACGAATTGCTGCTCAGAGCCATGCAGAAATGTACCTATTTCAGCCTGCCGTGCCCCAGCACAGCCAGCACCACGCAGCTCCTGTGAATCAGCAGAGATCAGTGCAGACCTTGCTATGGCAACACTTCAGGGGGCTGTGAGGGAACTTCTGTGAGTCCACGCTGGCTCTCATATTGTCATTCGGGTCCCCTGGTGAACCTTTCAGTGACATTAAATGGCAATTATACATTAAAGAGCCACATCCACCACGTTCTTGAAGAGTTTTGAGAGGATCAGAGGCAGCTGATTGCTTAAGGAACACGTACTGCTTGGTACTTTCTGATTTTCTCATCCATGTCTTTAAATACAGCTGATATTTTTGTTTTCACCTAAATTTAAACATTCTCTGATCCATGAGCAGGAGACTCGCTTAAAAGCAGCAACAGACAGAACATTTTTTCAGTGATCTGCCATAGAAGCTAAAATATCTTTTCCAAATAGTTGTCTAATGCACAGAGATGCCAGATACACCAGAAAGGAAGATGCAATTAATGCTTAAAGCCAGTGAAAAGCAGTAGCTGCTACTTAGAGAGACCACAGTTCTGGTGGCCATATGACTTCTGAAAAAAGTTCAGATCTTGACTATTGCTGATAAATATCTGCTTGCATAGATGGAGCAGAGGCTCTTAATCTGATAGCAGGGCACTTTGGTGCTGTCTGAGGAAATCAGAATAAAGGGCATCTGGCTAGAAGTGGAGAAGGCTGATGCTAGAAATTTTGCACTAGTCCTCTTGAGCTTTACAGTTCATTTCTCCACTGGCACAAGCAAGCCCAGAGCTGATATTTCTCAGAGCATGCTGCAGGGCTTACAGTCCTTTCAAAACTCTGTGTGTACACTATATTCTTGGGTTAGGAATGTCTTCACGAGGAGCTTTTAAACCTTGGTACACGCTAGGTGCTAAGGTTATGTAGTTGAAATAGCTGCACATTTTCATTTCACAAAATACCTGCAAGATTATTGTCTGGGTGTAGATATAAAGCACTGAGTGGCAGTGTGAAGCAGAAGGATGTCCCTTTGGTAGCCCTTTCGCTCTCCTCCCTTGGCCTGAAATCAGCTTGGTTGCTGTTCTGGGGTGGGCGTAAGAGAAATGCCATCCAAAGAAGCAGAGCCAAGTGTTTGGTTTGGAAGCTCAGGCAGAACGTGTCACATCTGAGCTGTGTTGCTCTAATTACTAGCTTTGTTCCCTCAACTTATGTGCCTTTTGCAGCAAACAAATGATATGTCACTAATCATGCAGGCAGTGACAAGAGAGACCTGGTACAGCTGTGCTCAGCGGTGTGGTAGATGCTGAATTCTCTCCTGAGGTTTGGTTGTTATTTTTCTTGTTTTAGTGAGGACAGGAGCAGCTTTGATACTCCTCAGTGCGGACCCTTCTCTGATTATGATGTCTCAGGCAAGCAGCAGACGTGCCCTGCATCAGGGCTAATTAAAATCAATTAAATCATTCCAATACAAGCTGCAAAAGAATAGACTGGAGAAGGGAACTGAGGGTGTCCTGAAGAGCAAAGGATCCGAGGCGGAGGAGAAACGCGTGGAGTCGTTCTGCTACGTGTTGGATGCGAGTACTCGGGAGAGTATCACAGTGGTATCTGGGCACATTCTCCACTGCACTTCCTTCCCACACTCCCTCACACACCATTCCTCACTACCATCTGCTGGGTCCCCCACAGCTTGCCTCGCCACCAGCTGCTCAGCAGAAGGTAGGACAGCCCGAGAAATGAGGACACTGGGTCTCAGCCTGACCTTAATAAATAGCTGCTCCTACTGAATCCCCAAATTTCCCCCCATAAAATGGGAGCTGATGACACATTCACCCCATAGTGCACCCTGAGCTCCACAGCAATTCCTCTCACAGACATCTCTCAGGACATTTTTGGGTGCTTCACACTACTCATGCAGTTGGAGTGGGAGAAGGCAAAGTCTCTCCGAGGAGGCAAAACCACACTGAGATGGAAAAAAAGCTGGAATTTAAGTTCTGCTTACAAGGTACAGTAAAGTATCAGGGAGAAGAACCCCTACTAGGTGCTAAAACACTTGCTCCTGGTCTGTCAGAGGTTTCCCTGTATGGGTCACTGTCTCTGCTTAAAAATAGACTGAAAGCCTCAGCAGTGCCACCACTAACAGAGATGTCACATCTGAGCGTTCAGAGCCAGCTTGGGCTTCCCCTGAAACTGCCCTGAGCTACGTGGATAGAATTTCTTCATGATTTTGCTGACAGAAAACACCTCGTCTGGACTGTGGGGCCTACACTGGTTTTGTTCACATCCTTCCTGGCAAGAAGCTCCACCTTTACCACTCACATCAGTGCTCCTGTGTGAAGAAACGAAGGTGCACTTCCAGCCAGCTCTCTCCTCCCCTACACTGAGAGCACCCTGGGAGCTTCCAGGCTCACTAAAGGATCTCCATCTTTGCTGGCCTTTGGGAATTATCTGAAACACAAGCCCCCATACCACCTCTTCAAATGGTAAAGGTTCTGTACAAGCAGGAGTTCCTATTAGCACTTCCGTACAAGAACTTGCACTAGGATTCTTGGGCTGCAGAGAGGAATTTCACTGTGCCACACACATTTCTGGTAGAAGGAACAGCCTGTTCAGAGAAGCCACTTTTTTTAAATAGAGAGAAATCCTGTAACTCACAGCTGCACTTGTCAGTGCTATGCAACATATGGCTCAGGGCAAACAAGGAAAAGCTGGACAATTTTCTTTTTGGCCACTTGCTACGCGGTCAGTGTCCCATTCTCCAGAGATCAGGTCATGAAACATTCATCACCAAAGCCAGTCTTCACTGCAGCACTAAGCAAATGATGTGTCCTTGTCCACCCCAGGTTTTAATGGACTGGCTATCTGAGAGCTGAGGTAAAAATCCCCTGGCCTAATTGAAGAGGTGAGTGCAGCTGACACAAACCCTGCCCAAGCCTTTTGCATAGCCTTACTGTTCCCTGTGCAATAACAAAAATAAAACCATAAATTGGCTTTATTCATGAAGTTTTTAGTTCCTCACAGCTGCCAGCAAATTGTTAAAAAAGCACCAATGTTAACAGCAGAGGCAGATGGTGGGACAGGGACAGGCAGACTTCAGTAACCATGAGTAAGGACACGTTGGGACAGGATTGTAATTCATTTCCTCTTTTTTCCTGCCCTTACAAACCTTCATTTGCAAGGCACAAAATCCTCCCTGAGACCTTGCATGCTGCAGAGGCAGGGCAATGGCCAGGTGAAGGGGTGTGGATTGCCCTGCTTCAGGTGTTAGGCACCTGCTTATCCCAGACTAATTTATGGGCCACAGACAGATAAGTAGCTCTGGGGGTTATGCAGGACCTCAAAGAATTACTCACTCCTGAGAGTGCCTTCTCCTTGCACTGAGCAATATTTGGCAAGTGTACTTGCAGCATCCTAGGTAGGTACAGAGTTCTGCTGCCCCTTGGCTGATTTACCAGGCTTGGCATCAATCCTCGTCCCTTTGAGCACAAAGAGGCAGTTTTACATTCTCCATCACAAAGAAACCCCAACCAAACATCTCCAGAAGGTAATTAACCCATATGAATATAAGAAGACCTTCTGAAAGCAAGGTTTATCACTGTTGCCTATAAAGTTCAAGGGTACAACTCTCATCCCTGATGTTTTGGTTTAATGTTTAAATCAGATAGCAACAAATTCAAGTCCTTGGAATCATGTTCCTGCTTAGGGCAAATCTGAAGTGATGCAAAGTGCTACTCTTCTACAAATCTGCTGAATGGACATGTCTGTATGTGCCATCCAGGCACAAAGCGTGAAGCTCCCAAAAGTCTGTTCTTTTTCTTTCAAATATTTTTTTTAATGAGCTTCTATCCTTCCTCTGAGGTTTGGAGTAAAATCCGCTTTGCCTGTGTAGTGAGGCAGGCAGGTTTGTGCAGAGGGGCTGCATTGCAGAACTGGAATCCATTCACCTCAGCAAGGCTGAGCACTCTGCAGCTGCACCTCCGGGTTGGATGGGCAGCTGCTCTGTTCCTTCTGTCCCCCTCCAGGCTGAACTTTGCTGCAAGGACCCTGGTAAGATTTCTTCCCCATCTCAGCCTTGGATGGGAGCAGAGTGTTTTCTTGTAGGGGGCTGGAGAAGCCTTCATTTCACCTCTGGTGGCCCCTCTATCAACATGTACTCCACAACTATTGAGGAATTAACCTTGCAGGAAGAATCCAACCCCCACATTGCTGCTGCCTGTATGACCTGAAATTGCAGCCTGAAGCTGGCTGAGGGGCTGTGGATTTCCCTGTCCTGTTCCAGTCCAACCCCTAGGCTCACCTCCAGCCCAGCCTTTCCTCACAGTCTGGAAATCAGCAGAGCAATCAGATAAAATGAAGCACCTAGGAGCTGTTGCAGCATGAGGTATTTTCATGGCATCATATATAATGGATGCAGCCTTTTTCCTAGATTTTACTGTGACAAAACAGGATATTTCTATTAGGTTCTTTTTTCACTCACAGCCACCGATAATCCAGTATGGTCAGGGGTACATGGTTATCACACGTGCATAACCATAATGAACATGTACAGACACAAAATAGCACCTACTCTGAACAGCAGATTTAATCCCTGCAATAGCATTAGGCCATGAGACACCACCTAAATACTACAATGATCCAAAAGCCTTTTCCTTTTTGCTAAGCTATTCTTGTTTACAGAAGAAAATATACTTCATAATTTTACTGGTGATTTTGAGGGTAACAAATACATTTGTCAGTACAATAGTAGGAGACTTTATGCCCTGCTTGACAATTCTACAGGAAAAATAATCCCCTTTGCTTTCTGGTGTAAACTGCTGCCATCACACATTTAAATGAGAAAAATCCAATACAGCAGTAATGGGGTAATGGTTGGTTGGTCTGGATGGGAAAGAAACTCCTCTGTCACTTCTGTGCCTGTTCTGTTCCTTCCTGGGCTGAGGGGACCCACATCTAATGTGACCTGGTGTGCCAGTGTCACTCAGTGTGTTCTGTGTGTAGCACACAGGCAATGAAAACACTGTGGTAGCTGTCCTGCTTCCTCACCATTCCTGATCCCTCACACTCCACCCTGTCATTCCCGCATTCAGGTGTAGTGTCACGCAGTAAAGTCCCCTATGGTGCTTTTCTGACAGATTTCTTGAGAAAGAAAAAAATTCCCCTTCTCATTCCTAAGAGTGCGGCATCAAAGCCTGAAACTTCCACGGTGAAAATGCACAGTCCCAGCTGTGCAATGACTCAGTTTCACTCAGATCATTTAGGTGTCCAGTGCTACCACTGCCAGTTTGCAGAGGGCAGGTTATTCCATGACAGTGCTTTGCCAGCTCTTGCCAACACCTCCACCACAAGGAACAAGAAAAATGCCTCAAATTCCGCAGCTAACCCTTCCGTAACCTCATGTGAAGACCACTCTTCTTTTTGACAGCCAGCACTTTCATTCCCACAACTGAGGTTATGCTGTGTAGGCTCTCCTTGCTCAAGGAGAGAAAAAAACATCCAAGGAAAATCCTGTCTTGACTGTGAGTCTACACAGCCAGGTGTGGGCACACATGGCCCCATCCAGTCATCTGGCTCTGCTCCAAAATGCTCAGCCCCCAGGCTTTGGGAGCACATCTCAGATGGGCTGGCTGCTGGTGCCTGCAGGACTCGAGGCCATCACACCTCATCATCCTTGATCTTCTGCTTCACCTCCCCGGTGTGGTCTCTGCCTGCCCCCAGCTGGGAACCACAGATGCAGTGCTCACTCTCTCCTCCTAGGCAGCAAAATCTGGGCCAGATTTTTAATGGAATTCCTGGCCAGACATTTCAGTGCTTAGCACCCACGAGTGGGCCTGAATTTTGAAAATACTCAGAGCCTGGCAGTTCCCTGCATGATGTTTCCAAAAAACCTGCACACACCCTTCGTGCGCTCCACCACACGCTTCCCTCCACGAGCCTGAAATGTTGGATGGGATCTGCAGCTCAGAGTGGCACAAACACTGTTTGTTAGTCAAGAAAAACAAATACTGGAAGGGAGGGATGGTACAGAATGAAAAATCTCCATCCAGCATCCTCTCTTCAGGGTGCAGCTCTCTGGAAAGCTGCACGTGAACCTACGCACGCTTCACACAGTGTCTCATCCTAAATGAAAATGGGAAGGAAGAACGCAGCGAGTGCCGCATCCAGAGTGATAAAATGATTGCTCTGTAAGAGCAACACACGACACCTTTTGTTCCTGTGCACCTAATCATCCACCTACGTGGGTTTTTCTTTTTATTGTCCTCTGCTTGAACCCTTCCGCTGAAATGTGATGGAGCATCAGGATGTCTCCTGCTCCCATTCAGCAGCTCTCCGTGGCAGGATGTGATCTCTATTTCTGCAAATTCCAAACAGCTCTTTAAACTGACTTTTTCTTGAAAAGATACAACAGAACCTCCGTAAAAATATAACGTTTCAAATAAAAAGAGAAAAATGTTTAGGTTTTTAATGAAAACACCCTTAACTCTCTGAGTCACTTCTTAGTTCAAAATGGAAGAATCATATTATGATTATGACAAAACAATCAGTAAAATTACTTTAACAGTAAAAAGGCACACTTGGACCAACTGAAGCAATTCACTTGTCTGTGTTGAATTAATCACATTGTTAAAACTAAAAGAGAAAGATTTTTTTTTTAAGTTCATTTTGAAGCATCCTCATAAGGAGTTCAAATAAAGCTAAAACCACCTACTCCAAAAGCAATCTGCAACCCGAGGAGTTGCTGCTTGCTTTGGTTTTGTTTGCTTGTTGTGTTTACTTTTTAATGTCAGTAGGACAAATAATATATGGTATGCTCAGTGTATGTGGGGTTTTTAAAAAAGTGTTATTTGGTCTGCCAATATGCTAAGAAAGCAAAAGTATTGTCTTCTGCTATGCTGCACTTCTATCATAGTACAAACAGGCTTTCAGAGCCTTATATTCACTGTCTCCGTGTATGTCATAAGCATTAGTACAGTTTATTCCCCCAACATCCCTAAGTGACAGAAAAATATTATCTTCATTTTACACTCTAGGAAATAATGTCCACAGCAGACTGAGAGTTGCCTGAAATATCGATGGCAGTCTGAGACAGACTCTAAAGACTGCTCTTTCCAAGCAGAATAAATAGTCAAAAATATTGCAAAAGTCAGTGAGTGGTAGAGTTAATTCTGTCCTTTGCAGGTTAAAGCATCATGGAATTCAGCTTTTTCTAGCACTCCTTAAGCTTAGGGATCCCGTGCTGTATTCAGGACCAAAGAATCCGAGGACAGAGCACCTGTAGTGCAAAGGCTGCAGAGGCAATTTCGGCAGCCAGCATACACCCAGAATGGTGCAGCTCCATCTTATGCATCCCAACCAGTTCCTGCTATGGGAGGAAATACTGGCCAGGACATTGGGGTTATCTTATGGCAACAGCATCATGAGATTTTTAACTTCTGCCTGCCCAGTCAAGAGGGACGAGATGAAGGGATCTATATTTAACATCTTGTCTAAGGAACGTCACCTTTATTAGAGCAGCCTCCCCAGCTGCTGCACTGCAGTGTCACCCTCGATCTGTGCCTCAGCCGTGATGCAGGACCAGCTCCTGACCTCCCAGCCCAGAGGCAACAGCACTACCAGTTCAAGGGAGCAGTTCTGCCACTGCAATAACACTTCTGAAGGTGAAACGCTAAATATCTCACGATTTTTTTTCCCCTTCTGGGAAACTGTGCCTTAATATAATCTGGAGATGCCAGTGATATATATGATCATCCGAGGGTTCCTCACCTGCTGCTCTAGAAATATAAAATTCTCCAGACACACAAATTCAAAAGCTCAGGAAAGACCAACTAATCAGGGAAAAAAACCATCTGCCATGTTCGTCCAGTCTGGGTCCTCAAATCATTCTGGCTTGCAAAAGGACCCTGTTCTATTCTGCAAATCTGGAAGCTGCAGCACTGCTGCTGTTAGCTGCTGTTGTTCTTGTGGAGCGTGAGAGCTCAGGGCTGAAAATTCACCTTATTTACACCAAGCAGCAAACAAGCAAAGTAGCAGTGTAATCGATTATTTGGGCTGGAAGGTGCCTCTGAGACTGATCCAGTCCTGCCATTGCAGGCAAAGGAACAGGGGATGAGGATGCTCAGTGTGAACAAGCTCCTGCAAAGCTGCTGGGGGAGGAGACCACTGTCCCACAAAGGCTGGAAGGATGCAAGCAGCACAGAGAGCAGCTCTCCTGCATGACTGAAAGAAACAGAGGAGTTCACTTCTGCGAAAATCTGTGGAAGGAACCAGAGCTAGTTTTAAAAAACTAAGATTTTTTTTTTTTATCCCCCAGAAGAAAAGTACAAAGGGTACACTAAATGTCCTCCTTCCAAACCTTCTTGGAAGCTGTCCTGCATTGCACTGAGAATAGCTGGAGCCTGCAAGAGCGGGTCTGAAGAACACACCAGAGAAATGAGGAGCAAATGGCCACTCCATATCTGGCTTTAACTGTGCCTATGAAACCCTTCCTGGCACAACCACGAATACCTAGCTTCATCACAGCTATTTTTAGGCAGTTCTGTGACCTGCTTGGACTGGAAAGTTTTTAATATAACAAGAGATACAGGTGTGTACTTCAGAGAGTGGCACCTCCAGTGGATTCACTCCAGCTAGAAGAGCCTTTTCCCTGTGAATGTCAGTGGACTCACAGTAGGTTTTTTCCCAGGATTGGGTCCTGGATGTTTTCCTAACTTTTCAAACATAGAAGAAAAAAACAGCATCTCTGAGAATCAGTTTTGTTTCTTTTACTTCTCACAACCTTGCCAGAGCACTGTGGGGGAGTCTGGTGAAGTTTTAGACAGTAAAGAGCTGGCAAGCCAAATCCTTACAGAGACAGTTCTTGCTACTGAGATGAACACAGAAACTATAAAAAATGGGTTTAAAGAGGGTCATGAAAGAGAAACTTAGTCCAGAAGTGCACTGAAAGCTTGATGCATGAAAGGAGAGGTGCCAGGAAGGATCTCAAAAGGCCACAACAGAATCACTCCCTGATTACAGAAAGGAAACGGTAAATAAAACAGAAGAGATTTTGTGCAAAGTGGATGTACTTCTCGGAGTGCCCACCATTTATAACCCTGATTGTGGCATTAGTCACATCTCCTGCTCCGGATGATCAAATATGGATGTGTTTTGAGAGATGGGTTCGAAGCACATTGAAACATAAATCTCTCGGAAATGAAACACCCAGTGTTCTGGACAAAAAGAAACTCCCTCTCATCATGTTATTTTCTGGTTTTTAAGGTCTTTAATAGATTCAGAGAGAAGACTTATGGCAAGGCATCTGGACTCCTCAAATGCTGCATTAATGGAAGACAAGTGCTGCACAAATCCTTTCCAACGCTCCATGAAGACAAAGCAATTTGTTTTCTTACTGTCAACCTTTATTAATATATTGAGTTTCAGTTAAATAAGGTCATCAGGATGAAATAAAGAAATGGAAAAATGAACAGAATGTATTTCCACTGGCAAGAAAAGCAAGAAGCAAACTGTGAGGAAGGTTAGAAGTGCTAAAAATACGCTAGAACAATGGATCATCCTTTCTCTGCAATTTTCCTTTTTTTCCCTCCCCTAACATCTGCAGCATCTTTATAGAAACTTATTTATCTCCTTCATTGCCTCTTTATACAATGGGAACAAACATGGCCTTACTCAGCTAACAACCACACCATGAGGAACTGTAATCTTAATAAAACATAAAACTTCAGTTAATAACTACAGAATTGTCATGTCACCCAGAATATTGCCTGTGCTAGTTAACTCCTAGGTCACTGCTGCAAGGATTTGATAGAAGGCTGAATCAGGGGGTGGGGTAAATAACTCCCAAATTAACCAATATATACATATTTTTAAAAAATAATTGAGTTTCAATGCATAGAACATTGGAAAAAAGTGAAATAACCAAAGGATATATAAAGGAAAATAGATTCAGAAGGGCTGGAATCTCAGAGTATAGAGAAAGGCTTATACGAGTCAATTAATTTCACAGCTTTCCAGCCCAGAAGATGCTCAGTTTTGTTATGTTTCTCTGCCAGGTCGAATGAAATTGATATTGAGCCAAAGAACATTCAAAACACAAAATAAATGACTCTTGTTCCATTGACACCTTTAGATCCTTTCCTATTTAGTATTATTTTTCTTCAGATGTATTCCATTCCCTTTATTTTCTTCAATATTCCTATTAAAACCTGTCTTTTGTAATGAAGAACAAACTCTTTTCAGGAGATGTTTTCTCCTTTCCAGAGCTTCTACGCCCACTATTTAGGCCTGTTCATGAGGGTCCAGGGAAACTGTAAGAGCACAGCTCTTCAAAATTCAGTTATTACACAAGGGATGAATAATGGAGAGTAAAAGCTGTCTCCATGGCATCCAAGGGGCAAAAGGTACCGCGCTAGTTTGTTATTCATAAATGCTGCTAACAAAGTACTCTTTTTTTCATACGCAAGTTTTTTCTGCCGAGCCCCCAGGAGATTTGTCATTAGCAATCTTGATATCTTAATTATTGCACAGGCTTTTCCTGCCTTGGCTTCAGGGCTCTGTCAATAGACATGGCTGAGTCCTTGGCTAGATGAGATTCTCAGACACAAAAACCCAGAGTTTTCTCCATCTTAGAAGTGCAAGGGTCTGGTCCCTTGACCATAGCATAAAGTCTAAAATTTTAATTGTGCCAAGTAGCTATTAATAATGAACTGAAAGACAGCCCAAGCCCAACAGAAATATCTGAAACTCATCTTATATAGGGAAAATGTCTTCAGATTACACGGAATCATTTCACATCAATTTTCTCATGTCTTACTGGTAAGGGTATTTCTTTAACAGTATCTCCATCAAGAACCCCTGTGTTCCTGTTGGGAGTTCCCGTGTCCATCACCGAGTTGTAATTCTCTGAATTCATAGATTTGTCACTCTTGTGGTTGGACAGAACTATTACAAGCCTTGAGTCTGATCTCCAGTGTAGCATCCCACATGCCTGACTGTTCAGAGAATCAGGGCAATGCTGCAGGAAGGCAGCTCTGGAGGTGACCCGGCCTCCTAAAGCAGGACCATCACCAACACCAGATGGACTGTGACTGTGTCTGGCCGAGGCCTTGGAAACTACAAGTAGGAGCTCACAGCTTCTGAGAAAACTGCTCTGGTGCTGTAACAACCTCGTTTTCCCTGATGCCCTCCTCAGCTGCAACCCATGCTGACCCCTTGCTGTACAACCACTCCCTGGGGAAGGATTCCCTTGTCTTGTCGAGTTTCCAGTTTCTCTTGGTTCAGTCCTCAATCTTCCCCCGTTCCCTCTAAACTGATGCCACTTGGCAACCCTGTAATCCCATTTTTTCTGTTGTTCACAAGTTTCTCAAAGATGCCTTCTCCCACTGTAAGTTGTTGTGGAAATATTGAACACTGCTGGCTTCAATATGACCACAGTATCCTTTTTTTGATGGCAGGGGTTAAAGACACTAATTACTACTCATAGCTTGAAAACTGGGCAGACTACTGGGCTTTAAGAGCCTGTTTGTACAACCCACACACACCACCCTGTGATGGCAGATAAGTGACACAAAAGATTTTTCACATATAACAACACATATCTAGCCTATGTTAGTTATCCATCCGCAATTGGAATTTCAAGGTAAAATATCACCTTCCTCACAAGGGTGGAACAAGCTGTTCTGTGGACATAATTACTCACAGTGATTGTAGAGAGTGTTTAAAAAAATGTATAGCAACTGGAAAATTTTATAGAACTACTTAGGCCTTTGCCATAATCTTTCCATGTAATAAATAAAATAAACATGGCCCTGCTTTTCAAGTCAATATTGTACAAAAGAGACTTGCCCAGACTTCTTTTCAGAGCCGCTAAACATCATAACCAGTAAATAAATGAAAAAGAGTTTTCTCAGCTCTGTTCTTGGAGAAACACAGATTTGATTTGCTGCTATTCATGAGGGTCACATTGTGCTCCTTTTTCATGCGTATTTAAGTGGCTGTTAGCTTTTTGCAAAACATTCCCTGGGCCTGCAAATTTCATGAGTTTTTCCTGTAAGTGGATTATCTTACATTTCTCGATCAACTCGGTAAAGGCTGCAGTGCTAGGGAGCTTTTTGCCTCGTACCTCATGGCCCAAGAGCTCTCAGACGCAGCGAAGCAGCAGGAACGTTCACTCTCTGTGCATTTGTATCAATTAACTCTTGCAGAAAAGAGCTAACATTCACACACATTAATTGTTTATCACTTACAATGACACTTCTGCTCCACAAACCCACTAGGGCTACTTCAGGTTGTTTTTTTTTTTTCCCAAAGCTTAGGAACCTGTGCAAGGTCAATTCCTCGAAAACTCGGGAAAACGCATTTGTGGGATTAAAGAAAATAAATAGCCATGAACTGGGTTATTTTGCTTTCCAGGAGAAAAAAGCAGAAAGCTTTGGAGGCAGTGCCAAGCAGGGCTGCATGGGAAGCAGTGCTGGAAGGGCACCTGCTCTCTAAGGAAGGAAGGAAGTCCTACAGAGAAGGGGGTGATGCATCAATAGGCGATACCTCCCTCGCAGCCGGTGGCATTTAAATGTCTCGGATTTCCTGCCGCCCTGGTGGCTGGGGCCCTGCTGAGCTCATTGCCAAGTGCTGAAGGAATTCCATCCTGAGGAGTGGGAGGGAAATACCAAGGGTGGGCGAAGGAGGGTATGGCTCACTGCTGAGGTGAAGAGGCAGCTTTCTGATCCCTGCATCTCTGATTGGGCGATAGGAGCTCGTCACGCAGGCTAAGGGCTCAAAAACACGAGATTTAAATCGAATCCTAGGAGCGAGGAAGAGGCTGAAGGGGCATACCCAGAGCTGAGAGCAAGTAGAAAAAGATTGTGAGGACATTTGCCAAAACAAGGTGTCAGAAGGAACAAATCTTGTTTGTGCAGATGCCATTATTTTAATAAGAATTCAGAGCTGGGACGTGTCAGTGTTAATCTCGTGTTGGAGAAAGCCAGAGCCCTGGAAGAAACCTCTCAAGCTTTGAGCACTGAAGAAAGAGAGATGGATTCCCTGAGCTGCCAGGGCACGTAATGGGGGAAATAAGCTGTAGAAGAAAGAAATTAGTCCCCCTCCCAAACAGGTTCCCCCTGTTCTCAGGCAGAGGGAAAAATCTTGAGGGAGAACGTCTGAAAAAGAAGTGTTGAGATGTAGAGAAGCCAGGGGCAGTTGGAGACATTCCTAAAGGGTCTTGCAAGAATGAAAAAAGGTACAAGGATTCTTTGAACCACAACAGCTTTGACGCATGGCTTGTTACGCAACATTTTAGAGTATGTAATGAGTTCCCTGTGAGATAATAGGCATTTTAACACTTCACAGCACTAAGGAATTTCCCTTCCTGGCCACAGGGTTCAGCTGCACACGCACACTCCCATAAATCCAGCAGGATTCCTGGAGCAGCCTCTCCAAATTTAAATCGAGTTCAAGCTTTTAGCACATGTTTATCACCTTAGATTACATCACCAGCAGAACGATTTGCCCCTGGGATGCACAGTTTTGCCAGACAAAACTGCAGAAGGGTCACTGGGGCTGTCCAATTACTCCAAAGTGACAACACTCAACTGCTTCAGCACAAAGCACACAAAAATCATCCTCTCTTACCTTGTTCCCCTGACACCTGGTCCAGCAGCATTCCTGATTCACCGCACTGTAAATGCAATTTCGTTTGGAGGAGTTTTACTTTTATGGCTCACTAAGAGGCTTAATTGACTCTTGGCACAAGGGCCCTGGTTGCTTTGTCTCTTACTGTACATAGTGTAACAAATGCTGCTTGGATTCTTGCAATGAGTCCGTGGCTACTGAGCCGTGCACACAAATCAAGCTTTGAACCCTAGTGCTGGTTTTTCTGGGAATATCCAAATTTGGGGAGCAGCGCTGAGAGGTTTGCGGTGGCCCATTGCATCAGACCTGGGACCTGACCACATAAGGGACTTATCCAGAGATGGGAGAGCTCCTGTGTGGAGTCACTGGTGGGGCTCTGAATACTCCAGTACACATTAAGGAACATTTACTTGACTACAGCTCTTAGCTGAGTTCTGGCAATCTGCGGCTCAGCCACAAATGGGAGAATGACGTCTTTGCTTCCAAGAGCAGAAAACATCTGGGTGAGACAGCACCGCTCACTCGAGCACAGAAGTGGGTGTTGTGAAGAGATGATGGGGGATTTTGAACTTCCTCATGTTGCATTGTGTAATGTCTCTGCTGTTTGACTGTTTAATGATTATCACAGGTTTTAAAGGTAATTTGGGGAGCTCTGAAGAGAAAAAAAACCCCTGTGTTTATCGATACAAATTGAACCCCAGTAAAATCTGTGGTCTAAGCAGTAGGCAACATTCTGCACAGATCTGATTGCTGTGCTGATTTGTCCTCTCCTTATGTAGGAATCTGTGTAGGTAAAGCTCTCATTACCAACTGGGAAATTTAAAAAAAGCTTGATTTTGGGAGCTATTACACTTCTGTCATTAAAATAAACAAACCTTTCCCCCCTTCTTATTTGTTTCTTCTTCCTAGAAATTTCTGGTTGTGATAGCTCAATATTGCAGTACCTGAACACCCTCCATAATTAATTTCTTCATCATATTTATTCCTTCTTGGGAAGAGAGAATATTGAAATCACATGAGGTATTTTAAAGTCTTTATTTGTCTATTTTATGACTGCTTATTAAAGGCAAAGTCAGAGAACTACATGCTGTGTTTGCCACTGAAACTGGTAAGGCTGGAGGTAGTTTATGGATCCCACTGTGGAGTGGTTCTTAATTTCATGTTAGAGGTCCTAGCAGAGCTGCTGGCAGCTGGTAAGAGTCAATAATGATCACATAAAAGCCATGGGGCTCCTCTCCCATCCCAGGCTGTCATAAGTGGTTGGTCACTGGATCAACTTTTCAGATTTTCCCCTGACACGATTGATGCTGCTCCACTGACACCAACTAAGCTGGGTTAATTTAAACTGCTGGCAAATTTGGCCCAACATATTTAAACTGGAACAAATTAAAATATACCGAATTTCTTTTCTCTGCTAGAATGCATCAACTCCTACAACTCTAGGGAAGGGCTGTGAATTCCCCTTGGCTTACAGGAGGATTTCAGAGTAACGCTGACTAAAGCACAGAGATTTGCATCTCGCATTGGCACAGGCCTGCCTTTTGTTTCCAGACAAATGTGCATCTAGCAGTAGACACAAGGCATGCAAAACCATACATTAAAATACATGCCTTGCCTTTTGGTTTCATCATCTGACCTCATCATGTGACAGAAATCCTACAGACAACTACTCTTAGCAAACAAGATTACTTACAACAGTAAGTAAGTAATGTGTTGCATAGTGTTGCTTAGAAATGCAGAGGAAATTAGCAGTGTTTGAATGCTTCATTTATTTTCTACGTCTTAGGCTGGTCTTACCATCAGGAATAGGGGTAGACAGTTTGCATCTCTCCTTTTTGTTTTGTATTAAAAAACACAATGCAAACAGAAGGCAGAACTGGCTATTTATATCAGCTCCATCGGAAGTGGTGACAGGTATAATTACAGAGGAGAAATTACAGGGCTTATTTCAGTGGCATTTCTCCTGCTGTTCCAGAGAAGATAAAAGATTGAAAGTGTTCCTGACATATCTCCAAAGTAAAGATGCTTCAGTGCACTGTTCAGGTTATTTTCAGGTTGATTAAAATCTACCTTCTCCAGAGCTCAGGAGGGAACAGGCTGTGTGGGGTTTGCCTGTTGGCTTTGTCACCTCCAGGACACCAATTCAAGGAAGCCTGGAGCTTTTTCTTTTTCATTAGGTTGCCCACTGCCAGGTAGGGAAACCCCGTGCTAAACTCATCCTGCCATTTGCCTTGCCAATCTACTTGCTCTGGTCTCCATCACTTTTATTTTGCCCATCACACACAAGATGTGGCTCGGTACGGAGCAGGAGCCTCGTGCCAAGCTGGTTTCTGCTAAAGCTTTACAGAACTGGCAGCTGTTTGTGAGCTGCACCTGATCTTGGCCAGCTTCCCCAGCGCTGGGATGGCGCCGTCCAGGATAAGCAGCAGCCCTTGAGATCCACATGAAGCCACCCAAACTGGGTCAGACAAAGACCCACCGTTTCCATTCCGGCAGCACCAGGGCAGCAGTGAGGGCAGGGCAGAGCTACAGGGCGTGGGCAGAGAACTGGATGACACCAGAGCTTGCTGGTTCAGGGCTGCTCGGCAGCGATTTCAGCATCCAGGAGTGCATCACTTCACAGCACTGAGACAGCCGCTCCCACAGCCACTGCTCCAAAAACCTTTGTCAAGTGGCACAGAATGCAAAAGGTGCCTGCTCAAAATTCAACAAAACCTTTACTCTTCCTCCCAGAAAACCAAATACTAAGGAGAAGACATTTAAAAGGCTCTTAACAGCAAATCTAAAGAACAAGGAGCAAGAACAGAAAGCAACAATAGCTCAGTTGCTTTGCCTGGATGGGGTTGTTTGAAATAATGTTGTCCTGTTACCTAGCAACATGGAGCTTATCGCTGGGCTAGTTACAACCTCATTCATATTTGTCATAATTTGGTAATCAGAATTGATCATAAATAAGACTGAATATAATCAACTGACTTATGTTTGCAGTTAGAATCAATCTAAATCAGAGAAGGACATTAAGAGCTCAGTCATCTATTCTGGGTGATTTACTCCCATTCTGGTACTTCCACTTGGATATTACCATATTGTCCATTGCTATGATCTCCAATTAGGGCTCTGAGCTTATTCTCTAGCAACAGACAGCCCTAGACACAAATGAAGGGCAGCATTATGCCCAACTTTGGCTAGACTCTCTTGCTCAGCTCTATTTCCTTCTCCATTTCAAGTATTTTATTGCCAGCTCTCCTGGGCAATTCACATCACTGGAGTGAAACATTCAATATCCCCTTCCTACCCTGCACTTTTTAGCCGTGAGCATTAGAACTCCAGCTCTGTCACCAGTGCCAAGCACAGAGCTCCCAGAAGTGACAGTGCTGAATCACCTCAGTACCTGCCCAAACATCTCTGCTATGCAGCAGCTCCTCCTGTGTCCCAAAACTGCTTTGGTGGCACATGGGTGTGGTGCTTACACAGCAGCTCCCACAGCTGAGCTCTCACACACACACAGGGCTCGTCTGACAGCTGGCTGCCTATCACCCAGCCTGGCAAACACAGCTGAGCAGGAAACCTCAAGGATCTGAGGCTGCTTAATCAACAGTTAGGATTAATGGGAAATAGTCTTCAAATATAGAAGAGGGAGCTGCAGAGAACTTGTCTCTTGCTACCCACAGATGAAACAAAAATATTAGAGACAGCGTGCAAGACAAGGTACTCAGACCACAGGGCACAGGAGAAGCACTTGAGGAGGCTGGGCAACAGGATAGGGATTGACTCAGAGTGACACTCAGCTGCCCCACTCCACATTTGCTCACACACTGCATCCCGAGCCCACATCACCATCTTTGAAAGCCAGTTCATCAAGCTGGGAGACATGTGAGGAGAGCAGGTGGGTATGGCACAGCCAGCCTGCACAGCCAGGCAGACCCTCTGCCCCACAGACATCACTGTGCCTGAGCTGCTGCAGCAGCTGCCTGTTCCAGGGACCAACACCCTCTTTGCACCTTCCCTACTCCCCCATGTGCAGCTAAACAGGACATGAGTCTGGCCCTGTTACTCTCCACCTCTTGTCCTGGTCCTTTGGGGATCTTTTCATTATGCAAAAGAAATTTGTTCCTATAAAAAACAGATTTCAGAGCTGCTTCTCTGCAGCACAAGAGTGATTTACAAACCAGTAAATTAATCTGTATACCCCTAATGGTCTAAGCATCTCGCCTTGTTCTCCCAGCACGACTGCACAAACACTTAATTTTGAGAATTTCTCGTTCACGTGCCACATTCACAAATCTACAGATTTATTCCATTCGGTGCAGGGTCTCCTCTCCGCTCCTTGCCTGTAGAAGGGAAACCTTTGTCTAAACAGGCAGTAGGAGATCACACCATTGAATACTGGCCTGTGCAGATACACAAGGAGAGGCTAAAAATGTGTATGAACTGTTGAGAAAATGTGCTTTTTGCCAGGAGCAGGAAACCCCCTGCAGAGCAGGGGGCTTTGGAGCAGGGCAATGCCTGAGCCACTGCTTGTCTGTCCTCATTGCTCCCTCGCCACGGGGAAGATATTCTCTGAATAGTCCCATTTTTCTGGGGCAGCTTACTCTGCAATGGGGGCTGGAAGTGGGGAGCAAAATCTCTACTCTGATCTCCCACACTCATGTGAGGAATGGTAAGCAAGTCATTCCCAAATCCTCTGCTGGTTTCAAATCACACCCAGCACACCTTGGTCCCTTCCCTTCTTTTAATGCCCTGCTTGGACAAGCAAACTGTGCCTCCACAGCCTCCAAGACCTTCCCCTGTGACATCTCCTAGCTCCTCTCTTCCTCCTCCTCTGGACTGGAATGAACCTGGCAGGCCCAGCCAGAGCCTTTTCCATCTGTGCCTATCCAGATCAGTATAAACAAGACACGTCAAAACAACTCACCTATGCAACACTCACTCCCCTTTTTTGCTAACCTGGAGTAAGTCCTCCCAGGCTGCATCCATCATGGTGCATCGCTGCTTCCAGCCTGGGGAAACTGGTGCTAACACAGCTAAAGGCAAAAAGCCTAAACCTCCCCAGAATTAAACCACAATTGATGGTGAGGTTTTATTCTTGTGACTTCAGACATGACACAGCAGCTAAATTTATACGCATCACTGAGGTGCTGAGAAGAGAACGGACACACGCTGAAAACAATCCACATTTGTGGTAACAGCAGCACAAGCAGCACTCAGGCAGGTGTGACGTGGAGGGAGCCTGCTCAGAATATCTTTCCCCTCTTTTTGGATACTCTCACTCAGCCCTTGGAAAGGCAGCAGCAAAGAGAGAAGCGTGGCTTTCTATAAATGACTGCACATTCCTCCTGCTGGGAAAAATATGATGCTGGGGAACACGAGCAAAAGCTATCCTTCACTGTAGCACTTTCCAGGACCTGTTCCAAAGGATGCAAGGCTCCCTGAAGGCCATCAGCATCCTCCTTGAGGGAACATTGGCAACCTCCAACAGCATAACTTGACTGGGAAGTAGACAGACTCTTTTCCAGGGATTGTAGGGCGTATTTGTGAAGCCATCCTTTCATGGCAGAATGTTATGGGGAGCAGGAGAGGCTGTGCTGCTTTATCTTACAGGTGATGCTTTCCTCACCCACATCCTTGCATCTTTTCATAATAGTTTCTTTTTAGCTTGCAGTTCTCAGGGAAGAAGCAGGACTGCAATCACTAATTTGTTTTTTGGGTTTTTTTGTTGGTTTTTTTGTTGTTTTAAACAAATGAACTGTTCCTCTGTAGATCAGAAAGCGTCTTGGCAGGATTAGTGGCCTGGGATCATTTCAGCAACTGCCCAGCTTTCCTATCTGAGCAAAGAGAAGCCTAAAGACTCAGATATTCAGTTGGACTAGGCTGAGAGTTGGAGAGCTGATACTTGTCCTATTTCTGTCTGTGTAATCCGTAATGTCAGGCACAAGTGTTGCAAATGTCTGACTCTTAAGCCCATTTCCCCACATTGTGCTTATTACAGGCTTTTATTTACCAAACCCTGGACACTGATCTCTGTTGCCCTGTTACAATTTGGCCTTCTGTACACGCCAAATCTAAATCCCATCACCACCTTCATGATAGCTGAGCTTTTCCTTCAATGCGTGAACTTAAAAGTTCATGCAGAACCTCAAATGCAGTCTCAGCATCTGCTCATAAAAACAGAACTGCATTTTTGAGTCCTAAAACTGGGGAGGGGTGTCAAAAAGACATGGCTCTGTTGAACTTTAGAGCTCAGAAGTCCAAAGATTAGGTGTTATTAATGTGTGTTTAAAGCAATCTCACTGTCTCTGCAATTCTGACTCAGGAGCTCTGAACATCTGGCACAGGCAGCACTTTTGCTGCAAAGCAAGTTGGCAGGCAGGTTAGTGCATCTCTGGGGCAAATTTGGGAGAGTTTGGAGCTACAAGGAGAAGCCTTATTAACCAATAAAAGCAATCCTGCAGTATTCCCTTCATTCCAGGGAATTCCAGTTATTAAACAAAAATAGGAGCTTTAAAGAACACTTAAGCTGCCCCTGGTTGATCCATCTGTAGGAAGTTTGAGACGGTTTAGTAACTGAAGGCATTAATTAAAAAGCAAGTTTCTAGTCACTGCCTGGGAAGCAGCAGGCCCAGGCTGTTAATGACCAGAAGGGGTGACAGATCTGACGGGCAGTCCCTGCCCTGCTGGAGGCAGACTGACCACACCAGGCTCACACAGAGGCTGGAGCCTCAAAATCTCAGTGGGTTTGGGGAATTTTTGCCTTTCAGGACAGAGAATGAAGAGGTATTTCTCCTGTTAGGAGAGGTGGACACTGTAGACATGTCTATTCACAGCTCATTCTCCCAGAAATCCTGCAAAGAAAGCATCTGGGGAGCTGCATCAAATTTAAGTGCTTTGATAAGCACTTGGTTGAGGTTTTTTTGAGGAGTAACAGCTGACTGATAACATTTGTTAAAGGCTGCTCTTGTGTCACTTCTGACAGGAGGATGGATGCACTACAGCTCTTTAGGTAACTTCAAAAAATTCCCCCCATCAGCTCACTTTGTGCTGCCTTGCTGTGCCAGTTAATTTTCTTTTGGTGGTGTTAATTATTGTACTGTCTGTTAAAAAGACATTTTCACTACCCTTCAGTCCCACGAAGTGACAGCAAATTGCTGCAGCAGGAACACTGAAGAGAAAACTCTTCCCCTTTAAAAAAAAAATCATAGTGCTCTAAAAGAACAAGGAAAGAAGTCAATTTGTTATTCACTAGAGAACATATTTTGTTGTCCTGAATAAACACAGCAGCAGTACTCAGAGTCTGTCTGGAACAGCAGGGAAAGGGAACTCACAGAATAACAGATATTTATGCACTGCTTTTAAAAAGAGAGCAGAGAGTGATGTGTCATGAATCTGAATAAAATTTTTTTGTGGTTTATTTGGGGTTTTTTAAATAATCCTGAAGATTTTGGGTTGTGATTGAATCTGGAAGTTTTGTAAAATACTGGCTTGCAGCCCTGCAGTCAGAGTCGACACTGTCACACTGTGATGGGTGAGGTTAAAAGTGGCTCTTCTGTTTTATTTTGGTGCCCCAGCCTGAGAAGTGCAGCAGTTCTGGAGCTGATTCACGAGGAGCTCGTTCGTCACTGGGGCAGCAGCATCTGGAGGGGAACGGGGCAGATGGATCAGGGTGGTAACAGCCTCAAACATCTCATTTTAACCTGCTTCCACAAGCCTGCAGAGGCCTTAAATGACTTGTGCCTTGTCTAACCAGGCTGAGACAGGCAGAGGGGGCCAACTTGCTTCGTGTGAAAGAAATAGTGACAAACTGAGTCTGGATCGTCGTAACCTGGATGGGGACAGGGTCAGTAAATTACTCAAGGAAAAGTGCTACAGCTGCACATCCAAGCTCACCTGGCACAGCTCTATTATTGAAAAATACTTAAAAAATCAAAACAGAGTCACTTATGTTTGCAAAAAAAGTTCTTTCCCATGCTGTTTAATAAAGGCATTTTTCAGATGGAGTGGGGAAAAAAAAAGTCACAGAGCTTACTTTTAACCATGTTGCTGAGTAAGCCTTTACACATTTGAAAAGCACCATAAGCACTTAGCTCCTTATTGAAATTCTTATCCAAGCTGATCCAAATAATGCCTGTGACTTTGGTGGTTTATTTTTTTTCAACTCTTATTCAAAATCTTCAGGGTTTGTTTGTTTTAAAAGGTAAGCTTGTTTGAATATACTTGCAGTGGTCAAAACAGAAGTGTGAAATCTCGATGTAAAGCCTTGTTTTCACAGTTCTGTTGTACAGGTACAACAGAGATGTTCACAGCTGCACTGACTGCTGCAGGTGTAGAGGAGTAGTAATGGGTAGGAAATTAGAGCATATTGCAAAAGTCATTGTTGTGATGGCATTGCGCTCCTGACATGATCACCATGTTTAATCTCTTTGCATAAATCACAGCCAGTCAGGCAGCATGACCTCCCTTTTGCATCCTATTACTTCCAACATATGGGAAATATCACAAAGAATAAAATTATACAATTTTGCTCCTCCTCTGACTTATGCATTACTCAGACCTCAGCACTGAGGTCTCAGACAGCCTTGATTATAATAAATTGTCATTACATTTGATATCTAAATACTCTCTCTAGCAGATCTGCTTGAAGAAACAATCTGCACTTTGACACAGTAAGCCCCATGACTTGGTACACGCCAGGAAATTGCTTTATTTAATATGAATTCAGGAATATAGAAAAGATATTCGAGTACAAAGCAAGGCACTATTTTTTGCCTTTATATATAGAAAATATTGTTAGATATCCAAATAATAAACCCACTATATCCACTTTACACACGTGCTGCTGTAGAAATTGGTACTACAACTGGAATGCCTAAACTAAAACAATGCATCTTCTTCCTTACAAAAAGAGCTTAAATCTGTGCATTCTTCCTGCTAAACCAAATACCAAGCAAACCCAATCCCTTGCCTTCTGCACTTAGTGGTGTTGTCACTTACACAGACAACATTTCATTGCCTAAGCAGGAAACTTTATTCATAAAGACACATTTTAATCCCATCAAAATATATTAAATGCAGCTAATATAAGTGTCACTTCTGCAGTGTGGAGCAGAAAATTCTTTTATTCATAGAGGCAGATACCATTTTGACTTGCATTTGAAACAGTTGATGGCAATAAACTCCCCTAAACAGAAATGGGCCAAGAGCAAGTGTGTCAGGTAGATGCCATTACTAGAAGCAAAACACCAAAATTCACTGAACTGCTCCCAGTTCCGGATGCTCTGACAGTTACAGCAGATGGGAAAATCTGTAGTAGTCTCTCACACAAATTTTAAAAATAGGGACATTTAATAAATGGAACATACTTAAAAATCCGTCAGTAGCCCAGCCTTATTTCTGATAGTTGATTCAATTTATTCAGTGATATCTTATTTTCTGCTCTCTGCATGCTGAATACTCTTTAGTAATATAAATGTTGAAAGTGTATGCTGTTCTTACAGCCTAAGGATGAGGGAAGTAAAACTGCTGGGCTGCAGTTATGCCTTTTAATAAACCAAGTGATACAGTGGAAAAAATAGGCTGGCTTTCAAACATGCAAGACCTGTATCCATGATGCTCCAGAAGCACTTCCTGCCTTTCCCACTCCGTGTTTCTAATTGATTTGTATAATTGGGTCATACCTACAACCATTCTTCTCAACTCAATTTATTTTTATCTGCACCAGAACAAATGAAGTGCTTGTTGAGCCAAAATCTTGTACATCTTATAGGGCTATAATCACTGGTCTAAAGATAAATTCTTAGGCAATGACTCTCTGCAGGAACAAAGCCATTCAGTAGTACACATTTATTCTCAGTTGTTCGGGGGAAGTTCTATTTCGACAGTAGAAGAGAAGGACAAAACTCCTGATACCCACAAGTCTGCAAGATGTGCAGTGAACAGCACATTTGTCATCAGTCAAGCAACAGATTTAATGTTTAGATGCACCTACCAACCTTGCTTTGTATTAAATAAAAGGTCTTATCTCTTGGTGCTATTTCTTCTGACATAAATAAATGATGCTACATTAATCTCTGCACTCTAGCCACATTTTCATGTTCCCTTTCACATGTTTACTTTAACAGCCCTTTATCATTCACAATCAAGGAAATGTGTTGCTGCTTTTCCTTAAAGGAAACCTGGAATTCAGAAACAGTTCTGCAGCAGGTGAATGCTTGTCTGATACCGTGACTGTAACAAAATATCAGCCCCTTTGCACGGCCTGGATCTCCTCAACAGCAACCCATAAATCCAACTCCTCTTGAGATGTCCTGCTGGACTTGGTGGCAAGTTTAAGGAACCAAAACTGGATCACAAAGACTACTCAACACTGTAAGCAACACCATCAGGTTGGGGGTCTCTGCACTCGGCTGTGCACAAGGACTCAAACAAGCTCAGGATCTCAAGGGGTGGAGTAAGGGCACAAGAGTACTGCTAAAAATTAGTATTGGATAAGGTGCTTATTCCTACCACTGTCAAATCCAAATTTGAACCAAAACTCAATCCCAAATGGAAATCTTTCTAGGCGTGAAATTATCTGTTCCCTTTCACTTCAAAAGGAGAAGGCAATGCTTTATATGAGGATGCTTGCACCTCAATGTAACTCCTACACAGAGGATGAATTTCATACTGGAACAGCTCTTTAGGGATGGGAGAAAGGGATGTTAAACCTCTGGACAGGAAGAGTTCTCTGGGCTTCACTCCATTTGCCTCAGTTCATCTGTGAAAAGAAGTTAATAGCAACACGCTTCCAAGAAGCACTGTGAAAATTACATTAAAGATACTGTGGAAATCTGATAGCTCTGATCTGCAAGGGGCTTCCTAATGTACCTGAAAAATAGTGCAGACCTCGCTATATTATTGCTTGCAAAATGCAAGCCTTGTCTGGAGGAGTCAGACTTTCCACAAGTTGATCAGGCAGTGAAGGAAGTTTTCGCTATTTATACAAATCTTAAGTCTTTGGTAGTTTTTGTTATTGACAGTACATGGACTGCATTCTACTGCAAGTAAGGGAGTGGGAATGAGCCTGTGTTAAGTATGTTTTCCATTTCTGGAATTCATTAGAGTCCTACTTGCTGAGCTGGTAGGAGCTGGGGATGCTTCAGCAGCAGGCACGAGTGGGGCTGGGTGAGCAGGGAGCTCCCCAGTGGCTCTGTACCCATCTGTGCTGGTCCCAGCAGGAGCTCTGGTGCTGTTTCCAGCAGCAAGCACAACCAGCCATCTGCAGTGAGATACAGGGTGCCACAACATATTGACCATGTTCCAGAAATAGGCACAGCGAGAAAAACAGGATCTGCAGGAGACTGGCCTGTCACACCCTGGTTTGAAAGCTTTAGCAGAAATTTGGTTATTTCATCCTTGAGCACAAGCATGAAATTAGCTCAGATCCTAACACCCTGAGCAGCCAGCTCCAGGATTCCAGGCAGATGTCAAAACTCCATGACATGCACTGGCAAGAGGCTGCACTGGTGCAAATATGCCTGTGGACAGCTGCTGGTGGGGAGACAGGAACAGGTTAGGCAAAGGTGAGATTCAGCCTAGAGCATGAAGCAAAACTGTACCAGATGCTCTGAGCCAACTTGTCTCCAGTTTACATCCACAGTTTTGGCCTCTGCATCTGTTACAAAATTAATTCTCAGCAAATGTCTGTGGAATCATTTGCTACAGATCATATCTATATAAACTGTATTTCCCCATCTTAGCAAATCTCAATTAAAAGCTGATTCGCTTTCATTAAAGGTCCTTACTCCATTCCTGTGATAATCAGTCTAATAATTTGTGGCCATTATTAATCACAGCCATATGGAACAGCGGATGGAGGGGAAAAAGCCACAGCAGCCTGCAAGTGGATTTGCAGTAAATTGTTTCATCACATAGAGATCCCTAAGATGTAGTTCACGATGTTATGACAAACAGAACAAAACCCTAAGTGAATTTAGCTTAAGCCAGGACAATTTCCTTCAAACTTTTGCCTCACTCTGTCTCCCTCCTGCCTCTTTACCCTTTTTTCCTCTTACAAAGTCCTGATTCCATTTCAATTATTTCTATTTGCTGCCTGGTCCTGCAGCATCTCCACACTAAGGCAGCCACGAACACTTTCCAGCCTGGAGATGGCTGGTTCATTTAGCTCAGCTGGTCTGGGGTAGCTCTGGCTACCCTGATGGGAAGCTGATTTAGTTTGCAGTGTTTCTTTATACACTCTGCAGATGTTGCCACTTCATCCCTTGGCCCCTTTCCAGACTGTTGCTAAATAGTTTAAAAATCTCACCACTAAAATCCCCCACTGACCCTAGTATTGATCCCAGTTTCTAATCCACAGCATAACTCTGCCTCTCGCCACATGCCTGTTTCCTGAGCAGCTACAGAAGTGCCAGAAGTGCTTATTGATGGAGTGTGACACCAGCATCCACAGAACAGGAAAGAGCTCCAGGCAGGAACAGTTTGGCTCACACTGAGCCCTCACCCTAAGAGCTCTTGGGATGATTTTGCTCAGTCAATATACTAAACTTCCCTTTAATAGCCGAGATCTTTCTATACCAAAAAAAACCCCCCAACCAAACAAAAAGCCTTCTGCATGAAGTTTAGCTAAAATCTGGGGAAACCACCCTGCTCGCTGAGTTCTCCTCCTGTGCTCACAGCCTCACGCTGGTGTCTGCCTTGCACTCATGCCTGATTCATGTTTACCATGTTCTTGCACTGACATTTTGACTTTCAGC
Organism: Cnemophilus loriae; assembly: GCA_013397755.1. Classification (NCBI taxonomy): domain Eukaryota; kingdom Metazoa; phylum Chordata; class Aves; order Passeriformes; family Corvidae; genus Cnemophilus; species Cnemophilus loriae. The sequence goes on from VZTF01000681.1 coordinate 1,263,613, forward strand.
TTCAGCTGGATAAGTGGAAAGTGTTCTCCTTGCTCTAGTCTCGGTCAAGTGCAGATTGGAAACATCACATCCTAAAGCTGGGGATTCACCAAGGAATGCAAGAGACCTTGGCCCAGTTTTCACCAGGCTGCATGGGTCCAAAAAGCTGTAACATCACTGTTATGTCATGAGATATTTTGAAGCTCTTTCTGCAGTGCCTACAGCCATATTTCAGACTATTTTTTTTGCTTTCCAAGTTTAGAGATGTAGTCACTGTGCATCACACAGTGCAAATACAGTGGGTAATGAGTGAAGTTTTTAGTGCAGGTCTAACAAAAACTTACACCATATACTGGATTCTATTTCATGAAGTAATTATTGCAGAAGGTCAGGTCTCTGAGAGGGAAACCTTTTTCATTAATTCTTTTTCACAGTATTATTCAGCACCTGCCAAATCCAGCAGGAATCCTTCCACTGATGGTAATGGGCTTTGGATAAAGTCTGCAGTTACCATACTGGATATATTTGCTGAAGATTAGCTTGAAAAATTCAGCAAATATTTAATTGATAATAATCATTTGTAATAAGAGGCAAATGGCAATGCTCTCCCCACAGAAAGTATCGAGGTGTGACTATATTATATTCATGATTAATAACAGACACACAGCTGGACTCTGAAACAGCAATGCCAGCTTTACAGCTCTGCAGCACTTCAGGAAACAACAGGTTTCATAAAACACTTTGTCCAGGGTTAGGTTCAAGTCTTGTGATACTAGACACAAACTCTGTTTATTATTTGGTGGGACACCCCCTCCTCCTCCCCTGCTCAGCCATCAGAGACTCCCGAGGCAACCAGCACAGACCCAGACGAGAAACAGGAAGAGAACATTTGAGAGAGGCAGAACCTGTGGGTGAACGAGGAAATTTCTCCGTTCTCCGTGGAGAAATGTGTCACCAGTGTGTGCAACCTTCGGAAACAGGAGGTTTTCACTCCTGTCACGACCCCACGCTGTCACCGGAGTTCCACGATCTGTTCCCCAAGTTATGGTCACACAAAGTGAGGGGCTCGAACATCTGTAAGGCCAAGGCTCAGGCTGTTCTAGCAACTGCCACTGGCAACTCGTCAGGGAGTGTTTTGCAGTTAAAAAGGGGACAGAATCAGCTCTATGGAAAGTATTGCCTCCCCGCCCCCACACTCCCCGGTCCTTTTTAAACACAGCAATAGGGATATTTTAACAGTTCAAAGAAAGATGAGAAGAAAGGAACAAAGGCTCTGTTCAGCGTTGTGGAGAAGGTCAGACTTCTGGTTCTAATGTCCTTGCAAAAACAAAATGGGAAACAAATAGTTTCTCTCTTCTCTCCTTCCCCAAGGAGCCAAGTGCTCTGTTAAGTTATCCTTAGCCATTGTGATGAACTTTTTCATTTTCTGATGTAGTTGAAACTTAAAGCAAGAGTGGAAGAAATATGGAGCTGGAAGAGGCAACATTGCCAGAGGAGAAAGTAATAGCTCAGAAGAGAAATAGGCTCTCCTTGCAAGCCTGCCAGAAGTTACCAAAAGAAAAATCTATTCCAGAGCTTGGTTGCACAGACCTAACACCACTGCTGATACAAACAGTTCAGTGCTTCATAAAAAGCTTAACATTTCTGTCCAGTCAAACAGCAATGGACCCCATCAGCTGCATCTACAGCAGCCTCAGCTTCTGACACTAGAGAGCTAAAAAGAAATATTTTCTGCATTTTTGAAATATCAAGAAACTCTTCTAGAAAGTAGTTGTATCTACTCTTTATTGCACATAGTACCTATTATCTCTAGGACCAGCATTATTTATTTTATCACCAGCTGAAAAATTACCTGTGTTTTACTGACTGGGAAGTGACTAAGTCCTGGAAATATTTAATACATCTAAAATACTCTTCAACTAAATTTCACCAGACACCCAGTGCAGTACCTTAAATAGATTCTTTCTATGGCTCTGGGATTTAGACACTTTCGGCTATAACAAAAAAGTCTTTACAGTAATGACTTTTAAAAACAGGTTTTTCTAGCCTTAAAGAAGTTTCTTTGAGAAGGTTTTTCTTCTTGCTTTCTGTTTAAGGTTATTTGCCCATCCTATTAATCAGAAGGCTAAAAAGACTCAACACCTATGGTGATCCAAGTGTCTTCTCAAAGTTTATTGCTTTCAATTTGTCTGCTCAAGGAGGGAGAGAATTCCCTTTGCCCTGCACAGAGCAAACAGCTCAGCTTTTCTTCAATGCTCATTAATTTTTGAGTGGTTAGAAGGTCACCTGAGACTGAGTCTCAATGTGATTTTAGACCTTGATTAGAAAGTATTTTAGTGTTAAAGTTAAGCAGAAGCTGAGAAGAGTCAGAGAAGTGACTGCAAAACACCTTTGAGCATATATTCCTTGGAGAAGAAACCATCTTTTTCTGTAATGGCAGACTGCTACCCCAATGGGACTGAACTTTGTGGAGCTCAGAATTATGGTAATATATGCACTTTTTAAAAAGTCTGGGAATAAGTTTGACTCAACACTGCAGAGCAAGGAGTCTCTACTGCTGTATGTTTGAACAGCATTCAGTACAGTGGGGCCCCCAGTGTCCCATCTGTACAAATGATACAAGACAAAGGCTTCCCTAGAAATGCCAGAGCAGCACTGGGACTCTGCCGCATGCCTCAGGCTGTCACAATTAAGTCAGAGCAGGCTCTGCTGCCAGCGGAATGGGAGGGAGTCAGGTGTTGCATCATTCTTAGCCTCCCTGAATTCCACCGTAGGAGCAGACAGTTGTCACCTGCTGTGGGTCTAAAAGGGGTTTTTGAGTACCACATTCTACATTTGTAAGTAGAAGCTTTGACTCTGGTGTCATCCCACCATCCCGTTGGAAGTGGTGGGATAACAGCAACTGACCTCCCGTGGCAAAAATGACTGGAGGACCTCTCAGATCTGTCCCAGCCCTATTATTTAAGAATCTATTAGCTGGAGACTTTAATCTCCATCTAGCATCTCTTTCAAGTGCTAATACATTTAAAGACAGATGAAGATGAATAAATCCAAGCTCCAGTTTAATAATGTGGGAGTCTACTGGTGGAGTGAGGGGTACCCCTTCTCAGCAGTGAAAAGGTATAGCCAAAAGACAACACAGGTGCCTTCTTTCTTCTCCTTTAATCCATTTTCAGACATTCAGTTTCCCCAGCTGCTGATACTGTAAAAATGTTGCTTGGCAACATGGTAACAGGGGAAAAAAAAATCTTCAAAAACATTAGGAGTTTTTGTCCTTAGAAATGTACTAGTTCAGCACATCCAGCCTCCTACAGATCCATTTTAGAGGAAGAGGCACAATGATTTCCCCCCCATGAACCAGTTCCAGCAGCCTTTAAAGCAAAGCAGTCAAAATGGGACAGGGGCAGGGGGGCCCTCAGATGCTGAAGGGGTGGGACAGACCCTCACACGGGAGTTACAGGCACCGTGTGCCCATTTTCATTCCCCTGTTTAATCCTGAGCATTCATCTGACATCTCAGACAAGACGTGTGTAGACCAGGTATTGTCTGAATGGCACCTGAAGAGGTTATATCTTTCTATCTCCCTCCAAAGGGTATTGCCATGATGTCCTAGGATGCAGAGATTAGCCCCACCTCCTCTTTTCCACTCCCAGTTACCAGATGCTCACTAACAGTAATGAAGTGGAGGCACACCCAATCTGCTTCCAAAAGTGGCAATACCCAGGTAGAGAAGGGGGCAGGCTGCTGAAGACCTGGCAATCCCAACACTAAATTTTTCAAGGAAAGTCATGGAATCAGTCACACGTTTACTGCTAACCTCTTGTGAACAGCCACACAAGGGACCACCAGTTAATTACTGACACAAATATCCACTGGAATCAACATTCCTAGAAGATGTTACACTGTAAAGCCCATAGAACACAAAAATCATTACTTTCCTCCCACTCCTCTTGCACTGGAATTTGTCATTGAACTGGAATTTTGATGTCCACAGAGCTGTGTCTGGTTCATACTGCCAAAGCCTGGTTACAAACATTTATCATCTATAAGCCAGAACACAGCTTTACATCAAGAGGAGATGTTCTGGCTTGTACAAGGCAAGAAGTGAGTGATGAAAGTTCTTGCAGACACAAAACAAGTACCAATATTTTTAAAGCAAGATCCCAAAAGACATCTATCTTTATTTAGCTGGAAGTAAACAGCAGAGTTGTTGTGATGGCAGCACAGACTTTTCAGCATCGCGTGGCCCCACCTCTGCGGTTATTCATGCAGAGATAAGAAATCTAGATGGTGGGTCTCATAAGATCAGTGTCAAAAGGTCTGTCAAGTTTGAGTTGCGCCTACTGAGACCCACAGTTACCTCAGCAGGAGGAAATACATTAGAAAGAACAGATTGCAAAAGTGGGAGATTCTAGTGTAAATATCATAAATGCCTATAAACAGGAATAAAAAACACTGAATTAATGCATATCTTTTTCTGATTAGAGAGTTATGTAGATCAACTCCCCTGAAATGAAAAGCCATTGAAAGGCAGCAAAGAATCTGGGCAAATCAATCTAGACTTGGGAAGTCTGAGCACTGTGTGGGGAAGGGAACATTCCTCTGAAAGACTGCTGGTAGTGTGCTAACTCAAACTCCTGCTGCAATGCCAATTTAATTAACACGCTTAACTGCTCCGAGATCTCCAGGATTACTCACTGGATTGGCAGCCTTTCCTCACTGCTAATTGTGTTACTTCACAGTGAACGAGAGGGAGATGAATGACTACAGTAGCGCCATCTTTTCCCGCTGAAGAAGGAGACCACACTAAGTAATTTGACTTTGACATACTGTCTTGTTTTCGCACATTTAGCCCGTATAAATAAACACGGGAGAGCTACTGCAAGCTAATGAACTGGATGGCAGCAGAACCAAGTCCTCTGGTGGCTGCCCACGGCACAGGGACGTGGCAGCTCTTGGTGGCACATCCACCCGACACAGCAAAGCTCGGTTCACCTTCCAAATCACCACCCAGCCAGTGCCATGTCCGTGTCTGGACAAGATCCTGGTGTGTGAACACTCCCCAGAGGCTCTCATTAGACAGAAAGTCTCCCTGCCCTGCGAACTCTTTTCTTGTTTGAGCAGCACTTCCTGACAGAAGGAGACAGGAATACGAAGGCAATACTGCTGGTATGGACAGAGCCCGAGGTTAAAGCAAACAAAACACATGGTGCGTAAGGGGTGGCAACACTCCTCCCAAAGAGCCTGATACTCCCAGATTAGCTCATCTGTTTATTCCGAGGCTGGAGCATCCAGAAGGGAGACAACCAGCAGGATAAAAAGGCACTGAATGTTTTGGGTCCTTGGAGTCCTGCTGCTTTGAAAAGAGGCCTCCAGCTATGCCGAGGGACAAGCCTGCAGTTTTTTTGACTGTGGAGAATTCGAGTTTGGAATTGAGGGCAGCCTTAGGGCTCTGCAAGTGCAGTCTAAATATAAACCTGCACCCATGAATTCACTGGGAGCTTCAAAGCTGGTTTCAACTTTAAATGTCAATGCAAGATTAAATCTTAAAGTCAGCAGTGATAACTTATACCTCCTGAAGACACACATCTAGAGGCATCCAATTCCTTCAATCAAATTGCAGTGGCAATTAACTTCTGGACTTTTGCATGAGGGGCAAAGGAGAGCTAAAGGCTGCCACAAAGTTACTGCTCTCTTCATCTCACTGGCACCCTGAGACATTCCCCACTTCTCAGAGAGAGGAGGCTACCCCATTGCCCTGGTGAAATGTATTTGGGACCCCCCTACTACGAGCCTGCCTCAGACCCAGGGAAGTCCTGTCGCTATTTCACAAACAAACTGAAGCATGGATCCACTATAAAAACAGTTTAAACAGATCCATCCCCCCTACTCTCAGTATTTTTATTGAAAGTGTTGGTATAGGTATGCTTGGGTTTTAATCCCAGCACGAAAGACAAATTAACGTTTCAGCACAAAATTAAAAGCTCTTACTCAAGTCAAACTCAGGGCTTTTCCTGTGAACCCTAAAACACCCTTGCACAAGTGGTGCTTTTAATCTAACCAGCTCTAAAGGATATTTTCCAGGTTCCTCATGCATTCAGAGAGAAAAAAGCATCACTAGGCATTTAGGAGAAGACCAAACCAGAATAATCCACCAGTGCCCAACGGAGAGGTGTTTCCTCCCTGACAGAACATTAACTCAAACCAACCTCTGCAGCAAAGCAACACCCTGGAACAGGGAGGGGGAATACAGTAGAAATTAAAATGTTTTTTCTTACTATATAGCATCATATATTTATAATTACTTTCTCTTGACCAAGCCCACTGACACCTATGGGTTCAGCTGCGTTATCTGGAAACAACAATAACATAAATGTAACTGAGGTCTGACTTGATCTGTACAACCCATAGTACCATTATAATGCTTGCATTATGACAGAGCAATTCTAAGCTGAAATCATCTGTGCTTTAGAGCTCTACTGCTCAGTAGAGAAACCACATTTAAAAACCCAGTTCCAAAAAGCTCAAGCTTTCAGCTTTTTATTCCCCATAGGAATTAGCTGATGAAATTGCTCAGTGTTTTATTCTTCAGTTATTAGTCCCACTGAATGAGAAATAATTCCTTTTTGTTTCATCCTCTTTTCATCATGTAACGCTTGGCAGAGCTGTAGGAACTTGAGCACAAAAAACGAACAAGGCACTTCGATGTTCCAGATGAGGGAAGGAACCACGCAGAGACACAAAGTTGTTCTAGATGTGGATTTTGCAATTTGCACAGAGGCAAGGAGGAAGTCTTCCCCTCTTCTCCAGTTACACCCATGCAACTCTTGTTGCATTGTGGTCACCAGTAGCAGAGCAAATTTGGCCTATTAAGTAGCAAGAATTCACAGGCAAATTGTGATATTTTTTTCAGGAGGCTGCATTTGTATATTACACTATTAAAAATTTAAACTCCAGACTATTACAAACACTTATTTAACTCAGTCTCGCTTCCTTATTATTCACTGCTCACTCCTTCCAATGCCTTCCCAGCATGTCAACCCTTCAGCTGTGCCAGTGTTGCTGAAGGAATTCCATGGATTAGGAATGAATAGAAAATATAACACCAACTCCATGGCCTCAAGGCTGCCAGAGTTAAAGAAGCATTTGAGCAACACTCTCAGGCACATGGGATTCTTGTCCTGTGCAGGGCCAGGAACTGGATTTGAATGATCCTTGTGGGTGCCTTCCAACTCAGAATATTCTGTGATTTATTTATTTTTTTTTTTCTTAAAGGAGTCAGATTCCTTTTTCTGGTTCCCAGTGGTGCTGCCCAAGCATTTGTCATGCCCGAGCTCCCAGAATGGATTCCCAGCTAAACACTGATGTGGCAAGAGAAAACCATGCAAGCGATAACACTTAGGATGTTTCATCTGAAAAATCCATTCTTATCAGAGGACTTGCACTCAAATCTCTGATGCAAGATCACTCCCAAGAACTCCGGAATTACTTGGAGTAAGTCACCTACTCAGTGTTAGACTTACAAACACCATGTGTACCCAACTGTACCCATTCACATCCCATTTTTACTAGAAATCTTTGGCTTTAGAACACTATTTTTTCTAATTACTAGCTGCAGAATTTTCTTTTTATTCCTTTTTTTATATGGAGAGCTCCCATTTCTAAGTCTCACCATTCAAAAATATATAGGTGGCAGAGAAACCAACTCAGACATCTATTTTGAAGCTATGAAAGGTGATTGCTCTACCTCATGATAGCTTGGGCATAATACATGATATACAACTAAAGATTTTTCTGAAAAAAAAAGAGAAGCCTAAAAATGAACCAGGGATTTCTTTGAAGCTACTCTATTAAGCACATCTTCTTTTACATCCTAGCCATCAATAGGATCTCCCATCAGTTTCAGTCCTATTAACGGATGCTATTAAAACATTGATAACAGGACACATTCCACACAAATAACTGCAAAAATAGTGGCCTGTGTTTAAAGGTTTACACACTCTGTTGAGCAGACAAAATACTGAGTGGTGACTAACCTATATGCTTAATGACACATATCATGCAATCATCAGGATATTCATTTTCCTGGGCTCATCTGAATAAACCAATATATCTCTGTGCTGCCATCTGCTTTGATTCTTATTTTGTTGTTGCTGTTCAACCACTGCACACAAATAGAAACACTCGAAGTGTAGCACAGAAGTCTTGATGCAGTCTCAGAAATATTTCACGATAAAGTACACAAGAAAAATATCCCATGTAGTGTCAGAGTATAAATTATGGCAACTTCAGGCATGGCACTGGTGAGCTCGAGCTCCTTTTCTGTCACTAAGGGGCTGGGAAACCCTCTATTTGCTGGGGCAGGGCTTCACAGCAAGAGGGAAGGAATAGGGAAAACAAAAGAAATCTTGTTAGAGGCCAAAATTGCAAAGTCGTTGTAAACAGTTCTCATTTGAAAAGATTTATGAACACATTTCCTTTCCTTTGCTATCTATTCTGCAGCACAAGTTTCCTTTGGGAAGCTCTAGGGCTTTTATTTCACCTACCTACCCGCCACAGCCCACATGAAACCTGGCAGAGATCAGTCTCCAACCTCCACAGAAGGGCATGCAAAACACACTTTGCCTAAATAACACCGAGAAGTGGAAAAAATGCTTCCAGGAGTTCTGAGAAAGCATTTATGCAAAGCAGGAATTGAGAAACCCTGTGTCTGCTAATGCTCCAGTGACAAGGAACAGATCATAGCTGTAGATAAAACCCTCTTGCCATTGCTGGTGACAGCAGTCAGGGCCAAGTTCAAATAGCCAGAAGGACTCTTCAAATGAACAATGCCTTTAAGCTGAACCTGGGGAGGATTCCAGAGAATGCTGGATTATTTTCCAAGAACCCCGCATGAGGTGAAATGCCCCATCTTTCAAAGCAGGGAATCAAGGTCCAAACTGAGCAAAGCACAGGAAAAGAGATAATAGAGCATCAACTCGAGACAAGATATTTGTCATATTTGCATGTCCCAACTCCCCAGCAACAATTCTGACTCTGCATTTCCCAGGTTGAGCACATCAGCCCCTCCAGAGTCACCGACTAAACCCCCACAGCTCAGGCACAGTGGGCAGCCCAGAACAGTCCTCAGGAAGTTCCTCTGCACAAACTCAAAGTAACAAATTCTCCTGGAGAATGCACTGCCTACATCAGTAACACCAGTTCCACCTCTGTTAGTCAGAAAGCATCAAAGGATAAAGTGACACGTAGGAAAGAGCCCTTTTAAGCTGTCGATCCATTGCCATCCATCAAGAATTCCACTCTGTGGCATCATCTGGAAAAACAGCTCAGTATCACAGAAACCTCAATGGGAAGATCCCAGCCAGAGCTCTGGGAAGCAAGACCTGTTCAAAGTTGGATGCTCTTCTCCAGCTTCTCATCTCTGAGCTTGACTCCACTAGTGAAATAACTTCAGATGGGTCTGATTTGTGCCAGCTTGAAGAGTTACACGGAGGAGGAGAGTTTTGTATCAAATGGAGCCATAACAGCATTGTCAAAGTTTTTGTGGCAGAAGTGCACATTTCTGATGTGATTTCTTATTTTAATAAACTGCAATGAAGAGTAGTGAGACTCCTAAACTGCATCCACATGACACAGGGAGATCACAGCAGGCCTGGAATCTCTACCAGCTCAGGAGGTCCCTGGAGGAACTGTGCTCTCCGTGGCCACTCTCCTCTGATCACCAGAAGAGAACAATGGATTTATCTTCCAATGTTGCAACTTAAAATGAAAACGTGCTTTTCAACGTGCACCAACTGCCTTAAAAACGCCATTTCAGTTTTGAAAATTTTTCCTCAGAATGACAAAAACCGGGCTTTTAGCCAAAGAGTAAAGCTCTTAACATAAAACTTCAATAAAGAACAAAGACTACCTATTTCATCTCTCCAAAGCATTTCCAGCATTCCCCAGAAAGGGGTTGCTGTGGCTATTAGCTGACTAGTTACACTGTAGTTTTAGAGACTCATTACAGTGCTCTACAATTATTGCCAGCTCATCCTAAATTACCGGCTTCTCGAAACCCGGGAGGTGCAAACAGCACTTAAGAGACAAAGACATGACAGTGTCAAGCTAATGCAAGACCAGTAACTGCTCGCTCTGTGAGACAGCACAGCCAAACGTGTGCCCACTCCCCAGCACCAGCCTCTCCAGGTCACTTCATTCATTCAGCAGCAGGATGAATCAGAGGTCTTGAATGGGTGTGGCTGAAGGCTCTGAGCTGACACTAAACGACTCAAAGCAGCAATATGAATGCAAAAATATCCCTCAGTCCTCCTGCCAATGCTTGTTCACATCCCAAGCCCTCCCCTCGAAACAAGTCACCTGCAGCTTTTCCTGGCAGCTGACAAGGGAGCTGCAGGTGAGATTTTGGGCAAGGGGAATTCAAGGCTGGTTTAATGTAAGATAAAATTAAGTCTTTTTTTCAGTAGTGCTGGAAAAAAAATGAAGATGGCTCATGCCATGCTACTGTTGGAATATCAAATGATACAGAATAAAACAACCAGTGCAGATGACTGGAACAAAGCAGTAGAAACAAATCATAGAGAACAGCCTGAGACACCCTGGGGCAACCTGATTCTTTGGGTTTATCAAGGTCAGCTATAGGGCTAAAACCATTCCTTCAAAACATCTCCAGCCACCTCCTCTGCCACACAGCCACCCCATCCCCAGGATTAGGTACCTCTGAGCACATCATTTCTTGCTGAAAAAGGGAAGAGAAGCTCCAGAGCAGGAGGTCACTGCACACCCAGCTGCCTCCAGCACTGCCAGGTACCAACACCAGGTGCAAACCCAGCACCACTGCAGCCACACAGCAGCTCAGAAATGGCTTTGAACTCCTTCCAACTCTTCAGGTAGCCTTTAAACTTCAAGCTAACCCAACAGGCATCTGAGTTCCTACTGCCACACCTCAGCATTCCTCAGGCACAGTTCAGCTGCCCAGTCCTCCCCACACAGCCCACTGAGGGGCCTCAAAACCACTTTTTCTTTTTTTTTTTCTTTTTTTTGCAGAGAACTGATGAATAGCAGGTTTGGTTAAGGTTGCATCACCTCAGGGTAACCAACAACATCAGCCACACTCTCAGTTATAAATCCCCTTGTGTCCTACCTTGAACTTCAAGGTTGGCCTTGTCCCTTCCAAAGTGGGGATCAGCAGTGGGTCAGAACCCTCAGGTGAGAGGTCCAGTAGAGTTGGAACAGCCACAGCTCTGCTCTCGTCTGTCCTGGAGCTCTATAAACCCTCCCCAAAATCCCCCCCCACCTTTCCCCACTCATGCTGGGTTAAGGATAACAAGCACTTCACTCAACCCTCTGGCTGGGCTCATGTCTGCCCCATCCTGCAGATGCTTCCTGCCCACTGGGGAAGGAACCTGCACTGCCAGGCAGGATGTGGCAGCTCCTCATCTTGCTGTCCTGCCCTGTCACCTCAGAGATCTCTCTGGTGACCCAACAGAAGTAATCTCAGGTCCAGCAGGCTGGGCAGGCTCACAGTGCAGGCAAGAAATACAAAACCCTTGGAAAACACAGCACCCAGTTTTTTTCAATGCAGCTACAAAGGACACCAAAGCCACGATAACTTCTGGTATCTCAGCTCCATGGACATCTTTCCAGGGCAGAGCTCAGTCTCCAGCACACAGGAAGGTGGTGGCTGTTAATCACAGCTTTCCTCCTCTGCAGCCCAGGAGGGGAGGTTAAACACCAGCAGGACCTTATCTTTAGCCAAGCAGCCATTTTGGGTCTCCGTGCAGGGTGTCAGCAGCGTGGTGATGAATAAGGGAGTGTTTCTCCTTGGCAAGGCTTTCCATCATGTTAAATGAAGGCTTGACAGCTTTGCTGTGTGCAGCCTGCCCTGCATGTTGACTTCAGCGAGGGGAGAGCAGCAGCTCCACGTCCAGGGTCACGGGTCCATGTCGGCAGCAGCAAAAACAGCGGCCCAAGGACTCAGAGAAAGGAGAGCAGGGAAGTTCAGAGAAAGGTAGGGGGATTTGCCGAGTCTAATTAGCAGGAAAAAAATAGGGTAAAAGGGTCTAATTCTCAATTTAAGTGACCTTTACTGCTGTTAAACCTCTCTGTCTTCTTGACATCTCGCACCTGACAGGAAGCAAATCTTCTGGTGTATTTATTGTCCGAGTGTATTTGATACAACGACCCTCACAGCCCCACTGTGTCTACTCTCCTCCGGGTTTAGGGGAAACACCCAGGCTAGAGGGCATTACCCAGCTTAGGGAGGTGTTTGTGTCCCTTGGAAGTTAAGGAGCATGCAAGGGTGGGGCAGCTTCTTGGGAAAGACCTAAAGAGCAAAAGATGTGCACCCAGAAAGTGGATGAGTTGCTGGACTGACAGAGAGCTGTAAAAGCTGGGCTGCTCCGTGGGTGCATGGTGGGAGAGGGACATGGTTCTTGAACTCGTTTATTTCATAAGTTAATGGCTCCAGTGTGCAGTCTAATAATTGCTGGCTTTTACTTTTTAAAGCCTGATGAGATTTCTGACATGTTCACAGTTAAGGAAATGTTTAAACAGCTCCCAAAAATCCCTAAAGCTTTATCTAAGAGTCCCATTATATTCCTTCTTTCCTGAGGTCCTTATCCCACCATCCTACCTTGGCTGGCACTGCCTCCCTCCCTCTCTATTTGCCCTTCTCCTCTACTTTCTGTCCTTACCACCAGCAGAGCTGGTGAACCAGCACAAGCACAGTAAATACAGCTCGCTTCAGCTTCGGGAAATAGCATTCCATTTTTTATTTCATCATCCCCTCAATCCAAGTGTTGCAGAAGTTCACATCAAGCCCTGTTACCCTCGTCGCTGTTCTCTTGACATACTCTAAATACCAGTTAGGCAGCCCTGGCTCACGGGAGCCGACAGCTAAACTGGTGATATGACACAGCACAACCTGCCCATGAAAAGGGTGGAATAACGTTTTTATTCGCAAATAATGTTTATCAGAAGACTGCTCAGGGCCATGTGCAAGACAAGTTTTCTGCAGCCCTTCACAGATACAGCCGAGGCCACCCTGTGCTGTGTGTGGGTACAGGTGATCCTCTGCCAGTCACGACAGCTGCTCCACCTTCCAGGAATGTACCTTCTGTGGTCCCCAGCTTGTGAAGGGTTCTGCACGAAGACGAGCACACAATTCGTCCTAAATGTAGAAATCACACCTACAGGGGGATAAATAGCTTTCTGACAAGTAGACAGAAGCTAATTGAAGACTTTCACTAAAATTGTACAGCAGCAAAAGGTAAAAGTTTAATGCTAAAACAGTTATAAGATAATAGAGAAGAGAGAGAAGTGTTGGCTCTGCTTGTTGCATAGGCTATGTTTGTTCCAAGAAAAGTTAAGCAAAAAGTCCACCTCCCAGAGAAGAATATTAATATCTGTTAACTTTTATTCCCACTGCTAATATGCATATGTGTCATCGAATTCTGGCATCCTCATTCCTCCCTTTTAAAAATATTTAGATGACGTCTTAACTTTTCTAAATTCCTTCATGAGGGAAGAATGGATAAAATACAGTGCTGCTGAGCTGTGTTACTCAGACATTGTTTTTATTATTCATTACATAAAGCTGTTGAACTAGGAAGTTGATTATTATTCTATGGGAACAGAGACAGTTTGGACAGCTAGATTGGTACCACTAGAAACAAAACAAGACCAAAGCAAAAGGAAAAATCTGTAGCAGCAGAACAAAGACAAGCTTTTGCTAGGTCAGCTCCTGTGCATTGCCTTAGGGAAAAGAGATGCCTCTGTTGATTTTGCAACTTTTATTTCTCAGCTCAGGAGGAGGCATTTGAGAGGAAATTACGGATGGTTTTGCTTGGAGGAAGTTTAATTTTCAAACTGCTCTGCCCACATGAGCTTTGCACAGGAGGTCTCTCAGGGCCCCCTTTTGTTTCTCCTGTGCTGGGGGGAGTGTTCAACAATCAGCTCCTCAGGATGGGGTGGTGGAGAATAACCAGGCAATAAAACTCACTCCTCATGTCTCAGGCTAGGAGGAGATTCCAAGCCTGAATGAACCATTTCAGTTCATTGCTTGGCACTTTAATCATCACCATGAACTGAGGCTGGTGGCTTTGCATCCAAGATCTGGCCAGACTCAGTGAAATTAATCCTTTTTCCAGCTTTATATTTGTGCATTCCTTTTTCTTCCACAGCAATGGAATTTTTTAAAAAAGGGCATTCATAATTCTCATTGCTGCTTGGTGATCAATATGGAAGTGTCAGAGAGGTGTCTGGCAAGACGTGTCTGAATCCCCCAGAGAATTTGCTGTGCTGTACTCAGAATAACACAGCAGTGCTGTGTCCTGCACATGAGAACATTCCCATTTATCTCAGGAATGGAGAGATGCTGGCAATCTCAAAGTGTAACGAGCACATGGGCCTGTGCATGAGGAGCTCACAGACCCTCAGCACTGAATGTCTGCTCCTCGCTGGCAGTTTTTTGGTCTTTAAAGATTTCTCACTGGGTTCCCCACTGGTAAACTCCCCTGTGCCCTGGCCAGGTTTTATCAGGCACTGCCAGATGGTAGTTTTTCAAGAAGGCTGCTCTGACTGCCTGGGGAATGGGAACTACCACGTCCTCACTAACCTCTTGCACAGCATAACTCAACATTGCTGTCTGTGGCTGATCTAGGATCATCAGACCAAAATTCTTGATATCTTATTAGTAGAGCATTCCAAGATGCTCAGCACTCCTGAGAAACCCTTTCAAAAAGGTCTCCCGTTTTACTTGTCACACGAGTTTATGGCAAGGGAGAGAGAACAGTCCCTGATAAAACTGCAGAGCAGTAGGATACTGCTGCAGGAGTAAGAACTGTTTGTATGCAATCCTTCCTCTGTATGTTAGTCGATATTATTCACTGCTTAAATATGAATTGATGGCTTGTGTGCAGTGTTTCTTCAGGGGATCTGCCAATGCAGCAATGAAATGGGTGTTCTGCCTGGCCAACAGCAATTATTGTCCCCTCTGCCTCCTGTCTTCACAGCCTGCGAGTCAGTCTTCATTTCTGCCAGTGGCACGGAAATTGCTTGTCCAGCATGATGGGTTTGTTTCTCTCTCTGTGACCTGTCACACAGCTGGGCAGCCCCTGGAGAGTCAGGTTTGCACAGCAGCGTTTTGGGTTTCCAGCCAATTTAAAAAAAAAAAAAAAAAAAGGAAAAAAAAACCCACAAACAATAAAAAACCCTCAAGGACCAGGTGGCTGGAGAAGGCAGAAGGGCAGGTGGACTCGAAATTTGCAGCTGAGCAGTTTGTGAGGCTGTGCCAGCTGCTGTGCCAGCCCCAGCGGGACCCCAGCACCTGCACGCCAGGCTGGAGGCACCAGCCAGTGCAGCAGGGTGAGGGGAGCAGAAAACACGCAGTGAGGAGCTGAGAAATCAGCCAGGGAGAGAGGAAGGAGTGTGAGTAGATGGGAGAGCTGTGGCACTCCGGTGTCCCCAGCAAAGCCATCGCAGTTTGCAGGGTCCGTTCTCCATCGTGTGCACAGCCAGCAGAGAGCTGAGCCCCAGCTCTGAGCCCCGGGACGTGGCACAGAGGTTGATGTGGATATCCAGCTCCCAGGCGGCTCAGGGGTTCCAGCACAAGCTCTGGATAAGATTAGGAAGGATCACGTAGGCCTAACTTTTATATCGTGGCAGGATTATATGATTTAGGATATGGAAGAGAAAACCATGCAAAAAGCTATGCATGGGTTAGGTCAGGCAGCAAAGCCTCTGACAGGACCTCAGGGGACACTGGCTGCCAGAACAAAGGAGCTCTCACACTGGCCAGGCTTCTCTAGCCCTCTGCTGCAAAAGGTAAGGCAGCAGAGTTTTGTTCCCTCTGTATTTCCTTTCTTTCCACGTCTCTGCCTTTGAAAAGTAACTTGGACATCACAGAGGCAGAATAGATGTTCAGTTTTGCTCTCCACCACAGCCTGGAGAAAAATTGATGTTACATCAGAATTAATCTAGAGCACTACAAGTGATGAGAGGCCTTCAATTTTCAGGTCTAATCCAAATATGACTTTCTGAAGAACTTTGGATGCTGTCTCTTGAGTCATTTTGGAAACCTTCGTGCAGCCACTGCCTACTGTCGGTATCAGAGAGGGTTAAAATCACTCCCGTAAAATGAGAAATCTCCTAAAAATTCTACTGTGCCTTGAAATTATACCAACTGTGATAAATGCTGAAAAAGTTTGGTTCCTTTCCCACCACTTTTCATTTTTATGCACTTCTCATTCCAAGTGGCCCAAGGAGGAAAGCTGTGAAGTTTTCATTCCTCAGGGTGCTTTCAGCAGGGCTGGGAGGGAAATCCAGTGGCAAAGGCCGTGCCTGAAGCGTGTCCAACTAAGAAGACTTCAGCTAATCAGTGAGATTATTTTGAAGTGCTTATCCAAATTGAATCTGGAAACTTTTATGTGGTTTTAGCACATCCCCAAAGCCTCACATTACAATGACACAAACGTGACACAGTGCATCCTGTTGCTGTCTTCCTGCTTGATTGATGATTAAAAAAAGCATCAAAGCTCCGTGGCAGGTTTTGAATGCTGATTTCTGTAGGAACTTTTAAGAAAAAAATTCGAAGTTTGTGGGGAAAAAAACCCTTGGAAAAGCCTGTTCATTGAGATTTCCCCAGAATGTATTTTTTTGCCTATTTTATTGTGGTTCTTTTCTCCCCAGCAATGGCCACAGTGAGCCCAGCATGGGCAGACTAGCACTGGGAAGGTGGAGAAATGTTATTTTATTCACATAGGATCTAATCCTTGTCCTGCTGCAATCAGCAGCTCTGTTGAAGTTGATTGCCTCCAAAATTAAATTTAAGCCCAGGAACTCTGGGAACGTGTGTTCCATGTCCTAGCTGGGAGGAAACAGCAAAGGGTGGGTGGACAAGGAGGGGGTGTTTTGTAACAAACACCAGCTGAAGGAGAACATCATTGGGCACCAGGGGCTCAGGGACAAGGGGGTGACACAGGGCCAGGGGCTGCTGGGTGTCACTGGGGGCTTCTGGGCCAGTGAGAGTGGATGAGGGAGAGGAGAAATCAGCACGGCAAAGTCCCCATCACTTCCTGATTCCACATCTCATTTTTCCTTATTCATTTGTGTCATTACTGTGTTCTTTTGTCCTCCATGCTAATTTGTTATTCTATTATCTGTGGAGGTGGCTTCACAACACAATTAAGGGAAAGAAATCAACATTCCCAACCTGCTGGGTTGTACTTGCTCTGTTAACTGTCTTTTGAAAATCTGTATTTAATTAAAATAGAACATTAGGATGCTGTTTTGGAAGGTTGCAAGACTGTTCTGTTCTCCTATCCACTGAACTGTTTATTGATCTTTTCAGATTGCCTGCATTTGTAGCAATTTTTGAGGCATTATGTTTTGTACTTATGTCAAAATCAAACAAACAATGGATGGACATAAAGAGAAAAAAATCCCAGATTTTCTTGTTTTTCTCTGAAAAGTAACAGGTATTTGCAAACTGCAGTCTTTTTCTTTCTATCAGCATAAGAAAGGAAATTTCCTGGGCACAAATAACAATAAATTGACCTTTGATATTTCTTTGTCCCAGAGATTAATTTGTTCTGTTTAATTATGGGATTAGTATTCTTTATTGTGACATTGTTATCTTTTTTTTTTCTTTTCAGACCTGTTCTACCTTCATGCTAGGGAAATGACTGATTGAACCGATTCCCTCTGTACCGAATAAACGCTGCTCCCACTCCACGGGCATTATTTGTGCTGGAAATAATTGTTGGAAATTTTTGAAAAGCCGCATTCAAACCAGGACCATACCTGACTATTTGAGAACATAAACCCAGGATCTTCAACTAATTCATGAGCATGCACTGATCTGGGGGTTTTTTTCCCTTTTTGCACAGCCAGTGAGCAGACAGCCCTGCAGTACATAAAAATATCAACTTTTGGGTCAGGGAAAGGACTTCATAATTCCTCCATTTACGAATGTAAATCTGGGATTGGTGCAATTTTGCTGCTGCTCCTGCCCTGGGTCAGCTCAGGCTTCCTCACACCAACCCAGTGATGTCTCACAGGGTGACCCAGGGGAAATTTTCTTTAATGGGGCCAGCCAGGTGATGAGCTCTGCTCACAGCCATCCCAGCACCCTGAAAGTGAGACTCTGTTCTTTTGTCAGTCACTCTTATGTTTTTTATAGCCGTGCTCACAGCAGATTTCCTAGGAAGTTCAGGGCATCAAGCCAAGGCTATTAAGAATGTAAATACTGTAGTGTTTCTTTTCCACTGCTGTCTAACTGCCTTTGCCCTCTGAGAAGGCAGCTGATGTGAGGAGGGACCCTCTACCAGGAAATAAACCGGGTGTAAATCTAGGCTAATAAACTTTTTCAGAGACCCCAATTCATAACACAACGCTGCAAAAGAAAGAGTTCATCCAAGAGTTAGGAGCTCAGCTAATACTTGCCCTTCCTGGAAATGAGCATACTGGGTTGCAATCTGCTCCCATATAGGTTTTAACTGAGAGCAACATCAGAGGGAAACATGGACATATTTACTGGTGTAAATCTATAGTGGGGAGAGATTCTGCCCCCCAGTGGGGCTATTCAGTGATAAAATACACAGTGCTGGAAACCAGGAAAGGCCTTTTCAGCTCTACGGCTCTGGGCTGCCTCTTTGTGCCCAGTGAGTCCTGCTGGGGTGGGATAGAGGTGCCTGGAGAGAATTCCTCAGCAAATCCCGCTCCCACTGCCAAAGAAGAGCATGGAATGAGATGGGTTGGAAGGGATCTTAAAGCTCATCTCGTTCCAACCCCCCTGCCATGGGCAGGGGCACCTTCCACTAGAACAGGTTGCTCCAAGCCCCGTCCTACCTTGACCTTGGACACTTCCAGTGCCTAAATTGCTTGCTGAGTAACAAAGCCAAGTGAGATTTGTGCCTTGAACCCCAAGAAACAAATGAAGACTGTGAATCTGGAAATATTTCTGTGCAGGAGGAGTAACTACCAAAAGAAGACAGTTCTCTGAGCTCAAGTGTTCCTTACACACCTCTCTCTGCTCCACCAAGGACTCAGTAGTGAGTACAAGCAAAATATTCAACTTGAGGCAGAGAGAAGTTTCCAATAAACAACTTAAGGGTCATTTACTTCTCTGTAAATCTAGGCTTTTAAATTTAAAAAAATATATAAATAAGTCCCTGCAGCAATATACAGTTACCAGCTATAAAAATAAATAAACAGCCAGGGGCATGAGGAGCCTTGCTCTCTGACATTCTGTCACGTCTCAGTGGTACTTGCTACTTCACCTTCAGACCTTCTTTTCCTCTTTGAATTCTGTTTGATTTTCTCTGCAAACTGTATTTGACATTTTGCATGATGGATGTACTATGAAAAAAACATTTCATTGTCTTAAGGTATTCTAGAAAGCCTGTTCCAGTTCTTTTTAAATTCATATGTACATGCAGTTGCATGGTGAGTAGAGGTTTCCTCTAGGTAGGTCTGAAGACCCTTAAAATTCACGAGCCTCTTTCTGAGGCAAGACTCAGGTGCATCCCCATCCCTATTTCAATATTTTATGGCTTGGCCCCTATGGTTTTTTTTGCTTCCGAGTTGATGTTTGCTCTTGGAATCACTGAATTGTCAGCCCGATCCTGCTAAATGAGCTGTTCACCTGAATCAAAACTGTTGGCCATCTGGCATGGCGTTTGAAAAAAGAACCCAGGTTGGGTATGTGAATAACAATCCCGATCCTCCAATGAGGCAGAAAAAGATCCACTGTCAGGGAGATGGCTGAGGAAGGTTGTTATCTGCGTTAGCGATGGGCTGTGATTAGCACGGCCTCCAAGCTCCCTCCCTGCTCCCATTAGCAGATGCCTTTCTGTGGGAAAGCACCAGCCTCTGGCTTCATCTCCTGGAAGATGCTGCAGCTCCCCGGGGCAGAAGGAGCGAGAGCTGCAGCCGCTTCACCCCCCACCAGTGACTCCAGAGCTCGTGGAGTGGAGGCATCGAGGGCACCTGTGAGTCTGATGTTTGCTGTGTGCTACGGTCCCTGGCACGGGGATTAAGTCCTTTGCCAAATCCTTTCTTTGCTCCTGAAGGTTTTTCATAATAAACGCTCTTCTGAGGCCACTCTGAATTTGCTAAAGAAAAATCTTTTCATTAGAGAGATGGGCTGAATGTCTGAGATAATAATAATTGGAGGCTATTTACAGCAAGAGGACGAGAAGGAGTGGTAGAGTCTTGTCATGTCCGGTGTGTACTTCACTGCTTCTCACCAGAACACATCTGACAGGAGAAAAATTGACATGCAAATCTATATTTTATGTTGCAGTGCAACCAGTATGTGCATTTTCCTCCACTGAAAGCAATTCTCAGTTTTCCCTTTAATACTCGGAAATGGAGGGGAAGGAGAACTGCTTGGGAAACTCAGCCTGAGATTTCTAGTCACAAGATCCCACAACAATCTTCGTCTCTTCCAGTTTGAAATTAAGTGCTCTGGTTTATTTTTGGCCATGTAAAAAGTTATAGCAAGTGCAGACAGACACAGGGAAAGGAAAAAAAAAAGATAAATATCAAAGAATTCACATACTTGTTTGTAAAGACACAGTCCCAAAAGTTCGGCATAAATCTACAAAATGTTTACACACATACTTAAATGCCTGCTACATTAAGACCTGTCGCAGTTAATCCTTCCAGCATTACCTGTTGGATATAATGAGTTAATAAAGCTGGAATTGGCAATCCATCACAGAGGTTATACTGGTTTGAATAAGCACTTTGAATCCAACTCAGAAACTACAGACAACAGCAAAGAGAGCCATGGAGAAAGCAAGTGCAGAAATGGCCTCTCAGTTCTTCCCCCTTTGGCTCATGTGAAAGGAATCTCTCCACATCCAATCTGATGAAAACCTGTGTGTCCCTGGAGCCATTCCTAAAACATGTCGGAAGCATCTATCTCCTTGTTAATCTGAAATTCTGTAGCCATAAAAAAGTCAGCATCTCATTCAGATAAACCAGTCTGAGCACTCCACTTCCTCTTCTTGTTCTCTATTTATTTTTCAGGTAACAAGTAGCAGCACAAAAAATCTTCCTTTAACAGAGTCTTCTGAGACAGCTGCTGATTGTCTGAGTAAATATTCAGATTGTGTTTCTGGAGGTTTCTTTTCCTTGTTGCTGTGGTTTTCTGCACGCCTCCCTCCACTAATTTTCTCATTGTCTGTGCCCCTTTGCCTCAGTCCACTGCCACAGGTTACTTGTCTGGAACAAAACTCTGTCTCCAGCAGAACAGCAACAGAAAAAGGGAGAGCCAGGA
Organism: Cnemophilus loriae; assembly: GCA_013397755.1. NCBI lineage: Eukaryota > Metazoa > Chordata > Aves > Passeriformes > Corvidae > Cnemophilus > Cnemophilus loriae. The sequence continues at coordinate 1,284,878 of VZTF01000681.1, forward strand.
GCGAGAGACAAAGACTCTCAGTGCTGCTGTGAATTTTCTCCTTTCATCTGTACAAAAACTCAGGGTGTAGCAGCCTCCTGACTGGTCTGGCAACTGAATATAGGAGCATAAAGGATCCCTCTAGCTTCGCTGGATTAATTGGGGGATCCATTGTTTCGCTTGCTCACGGGGAAGGATGTTTGCGTGCATAACTGCTGTTCCCTGTGCCTGCAAGCTGTGTTTGCAAGGAGAAAGCAAGGTGTGGAGTGGGTAAGGAGCAGAGTGCCCACCTACACACCCACTCCTGAGCAGAGCTGCAGGAACAGGCTGGCAGCTGCTCGCTGGCAGCAGGGAGAGAGCTGGAGCTGGCTCCCGGTTGTGTCGCGGCTCGTGCTGGAGGGAAGCGCGTGGTGGTCCGGGCCAGAGGGAGCAGCACCACCCGGGGTTCACTGTTCTGGGCAAAACAGACCTCTTTGTTGCACTTTACAGAATTTCACAGGTGGAATTTAGCTCTGTGTTGTCCCTTAGATACTGCCATGAATGAAAAAGAGGACCTTGCCCCCTGTCCAAAATCTTGGAGTCGTATCCCCCATCCTGCTGCACAAAATTCAAGGCAATCTGCAGTGTTAAGGGCTCCCTCCATATCCTTCTTCCAATTATTTCTCTGGAAGAGACAAATTTTGTTCCGAAGAGGTGACTTACAGCAGCAGTCAGTGCAAAGGACACTTGACTAGGTGTCAAGCATGCTGCACAGAAACACTTCAAAATGCTTTAATAAAAAAGAACCGCAGCGAGATGTATTTTGCTTGGTGAAAAGAAACAATCTATGCAGTGACTTTTAAGTGGGTTTGTGGTTTTGTCTGATAAGGGGACTGCTGCTGATAATGCCCTCCTGATGCTACTTAGCTGTAAGAAGCCAGTATAAGGCTGATCAGGACAAAGAGAAGATGCAGCTGTTGTAGAGGAAATTGCAGCATCTCCTTTTCCCTTCAGTTATTAAAAAGTCCATTGAGCATGAGAGCATGCTCTATGGTGAGAGGATGTCAAGAGCCAAGAAGCAAAAATACTGTTGATATGTTATGCTATTTTACCCAGAAACAGTTGGCAGATTCTTCTAACATTGGTTTGCTTTCTTTTTTTTTTTTTTGTCTGAGTAAATTGTGGCTTTATGGAGAAAGGAAGGGCTGTTCCTACATATTGTGTCTTGTCATGCTGTGTGCTGGTCACCACGGAGAGCTTCCCCTTCCTTTCACACTGCTTGTGACTCCTCTGATTGGCTGGTGACAGTGCATCCCAAATTTCCTCCACTAAATGTCCAAACTGAAGAAGAGAAGGCTCCAGGGAGAACTTAGAGCAGCCTTCCAGTACCTTAAGGAGCTACAGGAGAGCTGGAGAGGGACTTCTGACATGGACATGTAATGATAGGACATGGGGGAATGGCTTTAAAGTGAAGGAGGGTCGATGCAGGTGGATATAAAAAAGACATTTTGCTGTGAGGGTGGTAAAACACTGGCACAGGTCGCCCAGAGTGGTGGTGGATGCCCCATCCCTGGAAACATTGCAGGTCAGGTTGGACAGGGCTCAGAGCAAGCTGGTCAAGTTGAAGGTGTGCTGCCAATGGCAGGGACATTGGACCAGATGACCTCTAACAAGTTCCTTCCGACCCAAAGCGTTCTCTGATTCTGTGGAATCCTCCTGGCACGGAAATGAGCAGTGCACATCCCCCCTGTCTCAGATCTCTCGTCCCCCTGGGGTCTCGCAGAAGGGTGTGCCCTCTGTCACACTGCCCACGCCCTTGGGCAGGCCCAGCTGGGGCTGAGGTCACGTTTGGTGTGTAGCTCTTGGAGACTGAGGTGAGCCATAGAGGGAGGAACAGCATTCGTTCACACAATTGTACCAACAGGTCAGGTACAGGAGCAGGTTGTGACTGTAACCTGGCCGTGTCAGAAAACCCTGGGCAGGGAAAAATGCAGCCGTTACACCCCTGCAATGTGACAGCTTCATTACTTGGATGTAGCAGGCAATAACAGCAGTAAGAACCCATGAGACCTCAAAACTGGAATGCCACTGAACTATTTGTGATCCTATGGAGAGCACTGGCATCTGGGAGCACAGGGGGTCTCTGCTCTGAGAGGGGAAATAAAAAAATTGAGGCAGTATTCATAATTTCTTGGCCTGCACAGATCTGCCTTTTAGTGCTATTCCCCATGCAGCAAGGATCTGGGAAGCTCTGCTGCATCCCTGTAGTGTGTGCACTTTCTTTTCCCAATACCATCTGCTATACTGATTTGTTCAAAAGGAAAATCAAATCTCTAATCCACTGCTGCTGTGTGAATAGAATCCCACTCAGGGCATTAGCTCTGTCTTGTCAAGGAACACAATGTGCCATTAAAACAAAAAGATGCCTCCAGCTTTGGGACAAAGGAGCAATGAAAACTGAATGCCACCCACTTGTGCCATGTGTGCTCTAAGCCAGGGGACAGGCCCAGGGGAGTGGATGGAACTGAAGTGTCACCCTCCGGTGTGTGCCTGGCTGGGAGAGGCTATAATCATACCAAAGCGATACTTTAAAACCTCCTTTATGTAATTCCAAATCATCTTCTTCTTCTTTTTCTTTTTTCTTTTTTTTTTTTTTCCAGGCACAAACAGTTCTGCGATAGCTCAGAAGACAGAAATCCTAACCTGCCCCTTCCTGTGAATCTCCTGTGAATCTTTGCAACAGGGCTGTTTGTGTTGACAGGGGCATTTCTATGTCCTATCTTCACAACTAATCACCCCCTCTCCTCTCCTCCCCAGTTCTGCCGTGCCTACAGCCAGGTTAAATAAAGCAACACTGCATAAAATCAGAATTCCCAGCTGTTGGGGTACTTAAAGGTCTTCCCAAAGCCTGATCTCTTAGAGCCCAGTGAAACACTAAGATTCCCAGTGTGTTTCCCTCATGAATTTCCAGCCCCAGTGGCATTAGATGTACCCATGGAAATCATTATGTTGGGAACATTTGGGTGGGAAGAGATTGAATACTTGCACCGGGAAGAAGATGAATAACAACATAGTTTCCTCCAGTGGCTTGAGGGCTTTCTCTTGTTTCCTTCTGAAGGAGCTTTGTTGGCCTTGCAGCTGCTGGGTGGCAGATGCTGATTTAGTGGGGCAAGGCCCCCCCGTCCCCTCCTGAGCCCCCGCTCTGCCATACACATTTCCCTTTAAATCCATGGCTGCTGATGCGTCACGGATGATGCCCACGAGTTTGCTGGCAGCCCTGCCTGCAGATGCAGTAATTAATCATCAAGTGACAGGGTGGCAGTGCCCCTCACTGGCTTGGGGGTGATGAAGAAGGGCTTGCTTTCTCCGTGCCTGACAAAGGACAGCGCTGAGCTGAGCAGGGCTGCTCGCTGGGGAAACGCGGCTCCGGAACCACCGCAAAGCCCTGCATTGCCAGTAACGTTTTCCATGCTAGAAGTGCCACAAAGTACTTTGCAAACCAGCAAGCTGGGGGACTCAGGGAATGTGCAAACTCTACTATTCTGCAACTTTCCCATTCACCAACCTCTCGAGGCATTCCAGCCTGTTGTGGGGCTATGAGACATCAAGCCACTGGAGAAGTTGCCTGGTACAGCAGAGGATTTTTCTTGAGGAAGAGCCTTTACTGTTCTGGAACTGAGCATTTGCAGCTCCCCAAGGTGTTAAAAATACAGTTGCCACTATTGAGTTTTGGTATTTCTACGTGCTAATCTAGTGCTGGGGGTGAAGGAGAACAGGAAACCGTTTTGCGTGGCACGCATTTAAAATGAGCTCCTGAACGCCTGAGTTTGGGCAGATCTCCCACCCAGCTAAATGAGAGATTTTTCTGGATAAGAATCTTGGCATTTGGCTATAAGCTGCTATTAAGACGTAGAACGGTTTTCACTCATGAATATTCATGCAGCTATATTGAAATGTGTATACTATCAGCACACAACTTTGCAAATGCTTGATTCCAGTTTGTGCTGGGGAAACGAGGCAGCTGGTCACTAGTTCACCTCCCAGCAGTGACTTACACAAGGCAGCAGCTGTGTCAGCCTACCTGAGCCAGCTGCTATTATTCCTCTTCTATTTCACAGAGGAAAGAAGCATTTCTCATCCTTGTAGTCACTTTCCTCCACCTGCTTGCATGGGAAATGGCTTTCATCATTTTCTGCTTAAAACTCTTGGCATATATATTATTAATATTCTTATTATTACTCAATTGGGTAAAAAGAAAAGCAATTAGAAAGACTTCACTGGGAACAATTAAATACAACAGTAGTGGAGCAATTAACCTGCAGATTAAGCATATGGTGGCAAGCTCTGTTCTTTATTTGCCCTCCCTACAAGTACCTGTTGTGGAGGTGGGCTCTTAGAGGTTATCCACAGGGCTGAGAGCTGCCTGAGTCCTTGTGGAGGAGGGAGAGGCTGGAGCTGGGCTGTCAGGAGTCATGGACCTCTTCTGCTGTTCCAGCTCTTTGCCAGGCTTTCCCTCCTTTGATTGTTGCTAAATCAAAACCCTTTATTGCCCTAATTGAGTTTGATACCACACAGGCCAGTGGAGTGGAGAAATTAAAAAGCAAAGGAGGCCTGTGGTATGGCAGAGAGGGCTCAGGAACCTCCAGCTGCCCACCCCAGAATTTGGCATCAGCCACAAAGCCACAACAGGAGCATTCTCACAGCTATTCCCTTTCAGGCAGCCAGGTACAAAATTACAGAGTCGGGGGTCTTCACCCAGTCAGTGACCATGGAAAGGATACGTGCAAGGATGTGTGGTTTTGGACAACTTGCAAACAGTTTTATTTAGTTAGTTTTAACCTCTTGCCTGAGGAATCCGTTTTAGCTTGTTCTTTAATGTTTGCCTGTTTTCTCTTTGATTGTCTTCGAGCCTGAATTCATTTGGTGTCATAAACTCTCGACCTAGGCTGTAGGGATTTTTAAAGGTGTATTTCTTTTCTTATTTTTAGCTTTGCTTCACTGGTGTCAGTGATTTGCTCACAACCCAAGCTCGGTCCTGATGAAGACAAAAGAGACAAATTACTGTTCCCACTCCCAGGTTCACCAGGAAAGAAATCTGTGGGAGCTGCAATGTCAACAAAGATCTCTTAAAATCTTCTGAAACCGATTCTGAAATACCCTCAGACTATCCTCTGAAGTGGGAATTTTGGAGAATCAAAGCAAATATTAAGTTGGGAAAGAATTTTACAGGCCCTCAGGTCCAATCTCCCTTTTCAAAGCTGCTGTTGGAAGTAAAATCCATTTGGGATTTTTCAGTTTGCCTTCAGTTATTAAACCAATGGCATGTACTTAGGCCATGCTTCCAGTCTTTCCAATGAGACTGGGAGGGCTTGAAAAAGGCCTTTGAAGGAATAAGATGAGATTCTTAACTGGCTGCATGCTTCAAGAAAGGGAAGTTTTACGGTATTTAGTAAACTGGGTAGGAATCACCATAAAGCCCCAAGGCTGGCAACTCTGAATTCGAGAACGTTAATCTTAAGAGCCTGGCAGATATTTAATTTTTGTGCTTTGCTGGAGGAAAAAGTCAAAATTCAAAACAAAAAAAGTTAATTATGGAGCCAGTTTGTTCTTTTGTTTTCTTTTTAGATTATGCCCATTTTGATAAATAATGAAACTGGGGGCAAGTCATAAGGATGTTTTCCTTGGTTTGATGCAAAATAAACCACGTCATTTTCAGGTACTGATAACCCTCTTTTCCAGAGTCATGACATTGCTTTTCAGTGTGAAGCATTGCTTGGAAATGAAACTTCTGAATGTTCTTATTGAACAACAGCGAAATTCAACACTTTGTGTTTCTGTGTTTGTCAAGTGAAATGATTTACAAATTTTGATCCAGCGTTGCTAAGACAGTCCAAAGGCTCCAGATGGATTTAGGGAATATGAGATGTGTTGGGAACTGCTTCAGCTTTGTTCAGTCCTGCTGAGCATCAAGGTCCCGTCTCCAGACTGCACAGTCAAGCAGTGCAGGAAGGGAGAGGCTTTGCATCGAGGCTGGGAGTGAGGAACACGAGCCAGGTTTCCATTTCCAAGACTGTCACTCTTGGGGACACCAGACTGCTCTCTAGGGAGAGGCATCCAGCTTCGAAAGGAACCAAGTGAAACAAGGAGAGAGGCCACAAATCAGCTTGAACGTAGTGGAGTGAAAAGAAAAAAATAGATAAATGTTTTTGGGAGGTTGTCATGATTATTGTAGGATGAAGAAGAAGTGTGTCCAATTTATTACTAGTCTAATTATCTAATGAATTGAGCAGCTGTCTGTGTTTGCCCTCAGAATGTAGAGATTTTTATAAGGACAAAGAAGAAGTTGGAGTTGTTTTATCGAGACATCTTGAGAAGTCAATCTATTGCTAGAAAGGGAAGGTGGATTCCATTAAACTGGTGGAAGTTATGAAAAAAATCATGCTCAAAGAAATTTATTTCAGCAGTAGTTTATACATAAGTGAGTTTGTAGAGAGATGGATAGAGAAATATTTCTGCTGGGGTTCACAGACACAGGTTGGTGGCTCAGCTGAAACCTTGATTTCAGTGTCACTGCTCGAGGAATGAAAAACCACAGCAAGGCTGAAGTCTGCTCCAAACACCAATCTAACATTTCAAATCATTTCATTAAAGGTTACTTAATAATTGAAACAGAGATCGTTCCAGGAGGATTAGAGTAAGTGTTTGTAAGACATGAATGCGTTCAGAAAGCAAAAATAAAAAACATATTACTGACAAGTCAAGTGGTACTGTAACATGCTACCACATTATCCCATAGGGAATAAAGACTGTGAGTGAAGGAAAAACTGAGAACTCTGTGATAGAAAAGATCCTAATCACCTCATACTGCAGGGAGGACCCAACCTGCAGGATTTGTTAACATCTGAAAATATTAAATGAGAAAATAAAAGCTCAATAATGCTTTACAGATTTATCTCTTGCTAGTGGGGAATCTGGAAGCACTTCAGCAGGCAGTGTTGTACCTTACATTTGTGGTTCCCGTGGGATGCTCTGGTGCTGTGACTTTCTCCTAAATGCAGGTTTGAGCAGGAAGGTGCCCAGTCCTTGTTTGTCTCTCAGGGTAATTCTCTGTCTTGCCCTTTGGCTGCTGCCATCTAGAAGGGCTTCAGAGAGCCACTGTCTTCAGATCATCACCCTCAAGACATGAGGTGGGATGCTTGGGAGCATCTATTATTTGTGTTATCCAAGTACTGATGATGTCCCGAGCCTCCCAGAGCTACAGGGACAGCCAGCAAGGGTTTCCAACCCCTCCATCCATGAGTATTCAGGGATCTGGCTGTCAGCCCTGTTCACAGCCATCCTTGGTGTCCTAACAGGAGGAGGTGGCTGTCCCCACAGCTCCTGCCCTGCAAGGTCCTGGTGAGGCTGTTTTCCTTGTCCCTACCCTGGCCCGCCTGTCTCCTTGAGGGCAGTCACACTGCACTCAGCTGCTCCCAGGCTCTGATGTTTGGTGCCTTTCTGTCCTGCTGAGGTCCCTGTTTCCCTCTCTCCTGACACCTCCGCAAAAAGAGAAACAAGTGTTCACACCTCCTAAGGAAATGGCCATCAGCTTCTATACAGCACACTTCCAAACTTTGATTAACTTAAACTGGTTGAACTGGTTTTCCAAACTGGAGAATAAAAACACAGGCTAAACCCAAAAACAAACCCAAAAATCGTAGAAGCAAACTGTCTCTGAAACTGCTTTCTCTCAGTTGTAGCAGAGCTTGAGGTGTCCTAGAATGAATTTTTTACAAACTGCTTCCTGCTGTGGAATGTGAGCTGCAGGCTGGAGATAGCACTTCTCAAAAGAGGGGAACCAGCTCCTGCTGTATTAAAACAGTGGCAGGTGACTGTGATGCTGATTAAAAAGAAGTCCCTATATCTACATTCTGATTCAGCAAGTACAAGTCTCAGAGCTTCAAGGAAGGCAGAGAAGCCAGATGGGATTTTGCCGGGGGTTTGTTTGTTTGTTTACTTCCTTGCTTTAATTTTGATAATGAAAAATCAAACTTTTAAAAATGAAGAAAGTGCACATTTGTTTATTCCTCTGCAAATCATTCATTTTAGTAAGACATGTTACCCTTATTCCAATCTGCTTGAGCCTCTTGCATACCAAAAAAGCCTTTTTCATCTTACTACAACAGCTTTGGACTCAGCAGATTCTTTTCCCCATCCAAGTGTGGGGGTAACCACACACCTTTTCACTGCTCTAAGCTTGCTGGTGGTACTGTGCATCCGACCCCTGGAAAATCCTGTGCCTTCCTTTCTGTATCTCTGTGTGTTTTTTCTGAGGTTTTTCTTTGTAGAGAATTGCTTTTCTCTTTGCTGTCCCCCAGTTCCTTCTTCCTGCAACCTCCTGCCTGTGCCCCTCTCCCTGCCTTTCCCCAAATGTGCCTGATGCTGCCTGCACAGTCTGTAGCCAGCATCTGAGAAAGGAAAAACAAACCCCTCTGATCGCACCCAAGAATGGCATGAGCAGGGAGAATAAGAGAGACCACGCACAGCTTCTCACACGTGTTGTCTCAAAAGGTTTTCCCCACAGGAGCTTCCACTCGGTCTCTCAAATCAACTATTTGTTGTAAAAAACCACCAGTCCCATTCTCAGCTGCTACGCCCAGGAGCAGCTGAACAAATTGCCTTCTATTAGTAAAAGAAAGATTTTGCTAAATGTGGATGAAAATCCTCAATCTTTTCTTAGTTAATCTCTGGGGAAAATTTGTCATTTTCAAGGTTTCTGATTGGCTTCTATAGACAGTAAAACTGACCTTCAATTTTGTCCTTCAGAGATATCTAGAAGAGATTCATGAGAGTAGAAACTCCGGTAAATCTTTTTTCTTTCAATTCATCTTAAAAAGTGCTTTCAGCTGATATGAATTAGACCAGTTCCTCAAGCAAAATAACAAAATCTAGTCAAAGTCTATTAACCCCACTGGCAGTGCTGTACTTCCAGTGGGGTTTTCCAAAAATACAAATGCCCCCACCTTGTTTAGTTCTTTTTTAGAAGGCAGCAAAACATTGGCAGATTAAATTTGATTCAAAGTGTTTCAGTGTTTTGCATCTTAATCTCATCTAATTTCTCAGACAGTGGGTTCTCAGCGACACTTGAGAAAATGTGACCTTTGAATTTTCTGTTGTGACGTTTTTAATCAGTCAGCTGGGGAAACTTTAAAAGCAAAGTTATCTCAGTTTTTTGGGTTTTTTTTTAGCAGGGCCCTCCTGCGGATTGGAAGGTATCAGCATCTTCCAACTGACATGCCATAGTTTTGAAAATGTTCTTTCTGAAGCAATTGCATCTGAACTTTTGGGGCTTTGCTGATGAACGGATGACTCATTTAGAAGCATTTTACAGGATAGCAGCAGGTCTGTTCTTAATCAGTTTTGAGCAAGGAGATCCAGGGAAATTTTAAATACTGTGCTTTCATTATAGAGTTAGGTTTTATTCATGAGATTCTCATTGACCTTTTAAGTAAGATACACAGTTACCATGCCAGAATTTCCAACAAACTGAGGGAGTTTTAGTAAAACTTTCTTAACTCTTTTTCCACAAGAAAGGGGATATGTGACTTCAAGTGAGTTGGGAATTAACCATGAGTGCTTGTTTTTCTGGCCCCTGCTCAAACAAAGCAGTGTTTTGGCAATATTTCCATTTATGATTCCTCTGAGGGTCCAGGGCACAGACACATTTCTCCACTTGGCAGACAAACTGGGAAATGTGCCTGTTGTGCTTCTCTCTGGGAATGACCAGAGACCTCTTGGCATCTGGGCACTTTTTTTCCTTTTGATGCAGTACGTGTCTAGAAAATCTTTGGAATTCTTCACTTGTTGAGTGGGACCCACGTGAGGTGTTCTGATCCCCACTTCCCCCACATTCTGTCTGTGAAAATGTTGTCTTAATCTGATTTAAGACATCCCTGAGGTAATCTGGAAGGATCAGCTGCTTCTGACAACTGGGAAAAAAGCTAATTTCCATAACTAAGTATCTGAGTCTAATGTTCCCTTTGGGTTGACCTTACCAGACCTTTTTCTGCTCTGCCATGTAGGACAATTAAAAGAATCAGGGTGTCAGCAAGTGTCATCGAAAGTGACAACTGATCTCCTGATGATCAGCAGATCTGCTGCTGATACCCATTTGTGTCCCACTAATTTCATGGGTGCTGTACTGAAGTCACAGGCCAGGTTGGCAGCCATTCACTGGGAGCTTGCTGGCAATATTCCAAGTAGAAAGGATAGAGGGAGTATAAGGAACGCATTCCATTTAAAAGGAGTATAAAAGAATGCATTCCACTTAAAATCAAATGCTTACCTACACAAGTGATATGGAATAGCCCCCCTTTAAAAAAGGAAGAACAAAACATTACCTAGTTGTGTAAGATAACACTTGCATTAGTCCAAGGAAGTTATGCTTGCAAAACACAGCACTCACCCATCTAATGAATTCTGTTTCTCTAAGGAAAACTGGGAAATGCTGTCGTGGTACTGCTTATGTGTCCATGTATGCTGGGAATTAGTGTGAGATAGCAGGGAGCACCTACTCTTTCCTTGTCTGCTACAGAGGCTCTGCCTCGTGATTTCATTTGATGCTCCCAAGTTCCTCTTACAGGGGTAGAGAGAACAATCATTGCTCATCCACCTTGTCCTGCCAGCCACTCTTTCCTACGGCTCTGTCACCTCATCCAGTCACCTCTTCTCAGAGTTAAAGGCTTGGAGTCTATTTAATCTCTCCCAGTGCAGAAACCATCTCACGTCTTTGACTTTTTGTCCTTCTCTGTGTCTTCATGGGGTTTGGCCTGTTCCATTTGGATGCAGTTCTTGCAGTATTCAAGTGTGGGCAAACCTGGGGCTCATTCAGTGGCACAGAGCTGCTTTTCCTGCTGCTCTTGGTTGCTTTGCTACCTTACATTCTGTTTACCTTTCCAGCCTGCCGCAAGGCAATGAACAGATGTTTCTGTTGAGCAATCTGCAGCGACTCTATGATCTCTTTGCAGAATGGTAATGGCTAATTTAGAGATTATCATTGCATATGTGTATTTAGTGTTGTTTTCCCCATGTGCATTGCTTTGCATTTATCAACATTGAATTTAATCTGCCAGTTTCTTCCTCCCTCGGAACTTTATGATCAGTTTTAGTTTTTACTACCCTGAATAATTTCACACCATCAGCAAAACTGCAGATCATCCTCAGGGCTAATATCATTTAATATTTTCATTAATATCTACAAACAAAAAAAGTTTCAGTGTGGGAATTTAATTTGCTAATAGCACAAAGTTGAGAAATCTTCTTCATTTCAGAAGATGCTCAGCATATTATAGATTAATAAATAGATGACTTTGGGCACTGGAGTAATGGAAATCAAAATAAATGCAGTATGGTAAACTGCAAAGTCATTCTATTTGTTACAATATATTGACATTATAAAACCATTATGCACATTTAAGAGTATATAGCAACTGTTCTTGCTGGGGTAGGATAGTTCAGCAGAGGAGAAAAACCAACCTGACACATCAATCAATTTGCAAATGGACTCTCAGCCACTGGCCTTATATAGCTCTAAAAAGTCAAATGTAGTCTTTGGAGATAACAGGAGCTGCATATCCTGCAGAGATAAAGAAGGATCAGTATTATTGTGTGAGGTGCTGGATTGCCAGGTGAACCTCTGCCTGCTCACATTCAATGGAGACTCATTCAAGTTAGAGACATGCAGGTCAGATAACTGTGGACTAGGAAATTTGTCTACAAGAAGCATTTCAAAGAGGAAAACTGATTTCCCGTTATAAATGAACTGAGGAACAGAACCCTGTGAGCTAATGGTGCCACTGGCCCAGGAGCGAAGAAGCACGAATTGATCATGGACAGATTTAACCTGGAAATCGACTGAAGCTTTCTATCAACTGGGTGAGAAGAAATTGTAAAATGGAGCTTGAAGCCTTTGTGAAGGAGCTGGATTCCAGGACTGTCCCCCTCATCAGCTGTGCCGGCTGAGAAGCCGCCTTCCCAGCAGGAGTGGATCCCTCTCCTTCAGCATCCTGCCAGCACTACTGCATCCCCTCCTCGTTCCTGGAGGATGTTCAGAAGGTGCCTCCTTGCTGCTGGAAACACCGCTGGCTCTAACAAGCAGCCAGGGACAGGCCCTGCTCTCCGGGAAGGGCTGGATAAGGATAACGCTGCCGTGAAACTCCTGGCCACGATGTCAAGAGCTGGCAGCTAATCAAGCTCAGATGATTTTCAACGAGATATTTCTCATTAACATTTCTACATATGGAGGAAAAATACTTTAACAGCAGCTCGGAATGCTGGAGTCCTCCGTCTGTAAGAGAGCCCAACGAACATGAACAGTTTCTTTACTGTGTATTAGCAGATCTTGAATATTTTGGCACATTTTTAGGTCTCGGTTTTTGGCAATCCCCCAACAACAGCAGTCAGTTTATGCCAGTCATAGAACTAAGAGGTTTGTATTGTGGATGCGTGGAAGTCAGAAGCCAAAGAAGTAAAATATTTTTTCTTTCAAAGAAAAAAATCTTTTAATCTTGAGCCCACAGTTGTCTTGATTTTGAGAAGGAGACTTAATGCTACAAAAAATAAAATCACTGCTGCTTTATCCCACTTGTTGGGTTTGGTTTTGTTGGGGTTTTTTTGGTTGTTGTTGTTGTTGTTGTTTATTTTTGTTGTTTTTGTTTGTTTGTTTTATTTTGTTTTTTGCTTGTTTTGATGTGGTTTTTTTCTATGATGGAAAACTTCCTGACACTGATAAATTTCTTGCCTTTGCACGTGCCACTTTTCAAGAGCAAAGTAAATACAAAAAGCATATTAATATAATGACAAATGCCATGGAGAGCTCTGAAAAGAAAACACTCCAGGGAAAAACGTGCTTGGAAGAGTGATGGCACTGCAGTAACCACAATCTGCTCGAACCAAAAGGCATTGTGAATTTTTCTTCTTTTATCTTTTGTTGGAGTGAGCGGTTCAGTATCCTTTCTACCAGCTGACACGAGGAGGACAAAGGCCACTTGAAATCACACTTTAACCAAGAGAATATTGGACTCTTCTTTCCTTGGATGTGACTGCTAGGACAGCTCTAGTTCAAAGAGGCCAGGAAGAAGGGTAAGGTAGGAGTACTAGAAGGGATTTCTGTTTGGGTTTTTTTCCCCCTTTGTTTCTATTGCACAGCATGGTGAGCCCAGGATCCTCGTCAGAGCCTCCCAGTGCCAGGGCTTGCTAAGAAAACCTCACTTTCCTGCCCAGCTGGGCATGGAAACCATCCACGTGCTGGGTTCACGTGCTCTGCTGAGAGTACAGATAATAATAGACTGGTGCTGTTTCAATGGACTTTATGTACAACCTGAGGCAGAGATTAGACCTGGGGGTTTTTTTGTCCTGTTTGTGTAAACCTTATTGAGGAAGTTGCTGTCACACTTCACATTCCATTTATTTTCTTAACGGTTCATAAAAGATTACTAAGTGAATAATGAATGTTTCAATTAAGCACACAGATTGTTATCTAGGTCAATAAATTGCTTTCAAACCTTGGTAATGTCTGCTGGTGATGTAACAATTTTGGAATAATCATTATATATGCTTTTAATACATATTACTGTTTATTAACCCTCTGTTAACCATTTACAAATAAATCTCTGCTAATATAAAACATGGTAAGAATTCATTCAGTAGAGAGTGCCTGTTATTGTAACATCATTTTGCACTCCTGAATTCTCCAGGTAAATCAGAAAGAAAATGGCCATGGAGTATCTCAGACGAGTAGGAAAGAAGTAGACATTTATATTAATCTAACAAAATTTTGTGGAGTCAAGGTGGGATATAGAGCTTGTTCCATTTTCAGTGGAGAGGACAAGCATGAGCAGAGAACAATTCATCACAACTCTTTTACCGCAGGATTAATTTTCTGCTGTACTAAATATAAATTGGCCTGAAGAAAATCATTTCAGCAGAACTGGATATGAGCACCATAGCTGGCCAGAAAATTGGCTGACTGATGGTAAACAATGGAGGCATCAAACTGTCAGATTGTAGCTAAAAAATGTAGCAGAGGAATCTGTCTTAAGATTGTTCTTATTTAACATCACCTTTAGTGATCAGGAAGAAGGCATGAGAAGCATATTAGTTAAATAGGCAGATGGTGTTGCCTTGGAAGCCAATCAAACTTTAGAGATGACAGAAATATTGCTAAAGATCTGTAAAAGTCAGGAAAAGGGATGAGGGACAAAAACAGAAACAGTTTGACTTGGTGGAGATGAAAGTGTCGAGGGGAAGATGTCCCAAAGCACTGATGGAGAAGGAGCAGTGACAGCAGGGAGACACAGCTTCAAAACCAGGACAGCTCTTTGGAGCTAACAGTGTTGAGGTATCTGTGATCGTGAAAAATGGAAGCAATATCTCTGCTAAGTGTGTTTTTCCTATAAATGTTGCTGCCGTCATCATTTTCTAAGTGCATTTTATACCTCTCTCAGCCCTAGATGAAGAGCTAAGGTGGCCTCAGATTTGTAGACAAAAAGCTCAGTCAGGGCCAGCCTGAAGCCCCACTAATTAGCGTTGTTAATTATAGGGTTGATTGGCACATTTCCAGCTCTACCTCTCCTGGTAAAAACTGAGTTACATTTAAGTCAGACGTTGCTGCATCAGTCCTGGTGCTGTAGTGGGCAGCTCACTACAGATATTAGTGATTGAACAAAGAACCAAACAATCACCCTTTAAGTGTGGAGACCTAAAATCCCAATAGCCGAGAGGCATGCTAATTAATTCACTCAATCACCAGCAGCTGCAGCCATGGAAGTAGCTGGTGGACATCATGATGCTCATCCTCCTGGTCTGTTAATGACCTGAGAGACACAGGCTCTGCACAGCATCCGTGGTGTCTTCTCGGCCAGCCTGGATTCGGATGAGGATCTTCTCGAGGCATCACTGTGATGCTGCAGGTCTCCTGCACCCTCCTCTGGCACTGCAGCACTGCTGATGGCCAAGTCTGGAGGCAGCTTCCACCTTTGTGGGGGGCCCTCAACAGTCCCCCTTTTCCCCACAAAATATGAAGATTTGGCGAATCAAGACACATATTTGACATTTGAGGTAATATTTTGAATTTGTTATGGTGAAATGTATGGAGCTACTCGTGTTCCCAGCCTGACTGATAAGGCATTCAAGATACATATGGAAACGCAACAAGGGCAGAGGGAAAGAAATGACCCCCTTGGGTGCTCATCCCACAGGAGACCACGTAGAAACAAATGCACAGTGTCCCTGTGGTGTCCCTGTGGTGTCCAGGGTGAGGAAACTTGAACAGATTCAAGGCACAAGAACCTGAACCAAAATTCAGGTACGTGTTCAGATGGAGTGGTTCTAATGGGCCCACTACCTTGTCCAGGTAACCATTCACTCAGGGTTACTTTTGCTATGTTTTTAAAAAGGTTTTTAAAAAGGTGTTTTTGTCTTGGCATTAAAGAAGAGATATTTTAACTCAGCCTCAAAAATCTTTGCAGTTTCTGGGGAAGAAGCTCAGCTAACAAAGCAATTGCAAGGACTATACAAGGAATGAGTAATAGATGGATGTAACAGTGGTACAACACTGTGAATGGAAAAATACCAAAGATTTTAGAAGTGCTGGAAAGCTTCCTGTGTGTTCCTTTAAACACGTATATTTTCTGGATCCAAAATCTCTCCGTGCCTGAGAATGAATGCAGTGGTTTTTATATGAGGCAGCACTAAAAATCACACTCGGATTCCCAGTCGGAAAATGAAAGGTTCTGATATTTACCATTAACCCAAGACAACAAAAAAAAGAGGGTTCGTTCACTTGAAACCTCCTAATGCAATGCCAATTGCATTTAGGTATGGAAAATCCAAATAAAACACATATCAAACATAAATAAATACAAATCAAGTTCTTAATCAGAGAGTTGGTACAGCAGTTTCCATCCCCTGCAATCAGCTCTGTAATTGCCTCACCTGGAGCTGAAATGTCATCTCTCCAGAGAGGAGGAGGACTGTTGTCTTTTGAAAAGATGATAATGGATTTGATAGAATATGATTCACAAAGGATTTTTTAGTTTTCTGGCATGGCATATTAGAGAAATTTTAGTGAGATAAGTGAATCCCTTTTAACTGTCCTTGAGTGGAGAGCAAAATGGGAAGTGAATTGAGAGCCAACTACAAATGCTCTTTATTATCATGTCAAGAGCAATGTCCTGTTCTGCTGGAACGTGCTTAAACCACCCCCTGCCACCCTGACCCTTATGCCAGAGAGGAAATTGTGTATTGTTACGGAAGATTCGTGGTTCTACCAGCTCTGAGAGGAGGAGCCCCTCGGGAGAGACATTCAGCCATGGCCTCAGTGCCAGGAATGTCATCTCTCTTATGGGATCCCCAGGGGGAAATCGAGTCCTGCTTATCTCACTGAGGTGATAGGAGCTGTAAGAGGAAGCGAGGGCCTACTGAAGCACTTTTCTTCTGTCATCATCTATTATGCTGTGAATTTCAGCACGTCTTTTAGGACTGGCATTGTTGATCGTAAGCAGAATTCTTCATCATCCCCTCACATCTTGCAGGTTGCCTGCTTGGAGAGAGCAAATTTGCCTAAACGGCCAAAACTTCTTTCTGGATTTGATATTCTTCCACCACCCAAACATCCCATGAATCCCTACTATTTTTTAAGTAGTATTTGTCAAGTATTTACTCACGTGTGCCGTTAGGACATGGCCTGCATGTTTTTGTAAATGGAAATTTTAGAATGTTTTCCATTTTCTGTGATATGGACTTTTATGGCCTGACTACAACCCCACTCCCTGGACGGGTATTTATTTTAGTTTTTGTCCTGTCATTAGTGTCCTGTATATAAATTTATTATTGCTGGTCAGGACAGACAGAGTTCCCAAAGAAGGTGGTGCAGAGACCTTCCCCAGTGACTTTGGGAAGAAAGCAAAGAAGCACAGCAGAGAAGGAGCTCTGACATAAGACAGCAGCTCCAATCTCTCCCAAATTGCTCAGCTCAGAGGAAATACCCAGTCCCCAGGCACAGGGACATCAGTCATTTTATCTTGGCAGAGTAAATAGATTGTGCACCAGGACTGTGCTTCTGACAGCTCCTCAGTGCAGATAAAACCAATAATTGTGCTGATAACAGAGTCACTAAGATGGATAGGTGTGTGTGGGGAAAAGCCAAGCACATTTTGGAGACACATGGCCAATTTAGCAACTTTCAAACTGTTTGACTAAAATGTAAATAGAACTCCTGATGTCAAATGCAGCTCAATAAATACTAAACACTGAACAATATGGCCATCAAGCATGCAAAATCAAGTTACACAAATTGTAAGGCTCTCTACTTGGCAAGGTTTTTTTTTTAGCTTAGGATTTAGTAGCAAACCTAATATTTTTAAATTGTACCAGATGTCTCTTCCAAAAGCAATGTGCAAAATATCTACTGGCAGATGACACAGATACTTATACTCACTCCTAATTTCATACAGAAGGAATGTGGCTGTGTGTCTAGAAGGACATAGATGTGAATTCACATGAATGTCTGCACATGTGCAAAGGTATGACTTAAAATATTAAAAATAAAATGGCAAATTCAAACAAGGAAACCCAAATATTTCCCCAGTGAGTCAAACTTTTTACTGTAGGGCTGTGCATACTATACATAGCTAAAATAGAGAATGAGTAATGACAATCCTTGGATGGGCCCAGCTCCTGGAAAAATTGAGCATTTAATTTGGCAATACCCCAAAGTAGTCTGCCTAAAGGTGTTTAGGGTGACAGAAATAAGCAATTTGGATGTGCACTCTGTTTCCTAATGAGAAATTCAATGGGGCTATTATAGTTTATTGCAGAAAACTGGGAATAAACAACTGCAAGGTAGGGCCACTTGACCTGCTCCTTAATACAACACCAAGCACACAGGACTCACACAGGACCCAGCTATCCCTGCCCTTGCTCACAGCCCCTGCTCCCTGCACCATCACCTTCACAAAGCTCCCACAACTGATCTGTTTTCCTTCCATGTTCTCCTCGTGCCTTTCCATTTCAAGCTCCTCTGTTCCCCATTTTCTCTCAGATCACAGTCAAGGGTGGTTTGAGCTACAAAACCTAAGTGAGGCAATGCAGGAAGCCTGGTTTGTTATGGCCATGTGTCTTCTAGGTTCTCTGATGTCTAACAAGATGTAAATGCCAAATTGAACTTTTTCTTACACTGTTGTTTCTTGTAGATTGTTTGATGTCTGGTAGGAGTTGAAAAGGCAGCTTCTCTCTGCTAATAGCGTCTCTTTACTCTTTCTGACAACCTACTTTCAAAAGACTTGCAAGAACTTGGTATATTTAAGAATTTTCCTGGCTGTCAAATTTGCTTTAATTTGGACAGGAAGATCAAAAGTCATTAAGGGAGAACAGGCACAGAAATGAACAGGCATATGCATACAGAACCACTATGCAGGATAAAATCCATGGAGCCTCTGCTGAAACAAAAATACTCTGGCATGTTTCAGATGACTGTAGGTTTATCAGCCTGAGGAACAAGGAACAGGAACAGATGAATACTACATAAATAAAGATCCTATTCTCCAACATTTAGAAAGATCAAAGGAGGGGAAATGATGAATAAAGTGACATAATTGTCATCAGAGAATTTAATGATCATAGAATTGTCTCAGAAGAGACAAAGGCACTAATGTGAACCTAAATCCTTCTCACACTGCCAGATTTCAGTTAAAGCTTGCAAACGACTCCACCTCCTCTGCTGATCACTTTGTTTACAGAATGGCTACCACTGATTCTTGCCAGTAATGGATTATGAGGGGGGTTATTGGCTGATAGACAAATCACCAAATTGGATGAGAGAAATGTACTCATTTCTGATTTTCTTCAAATTTTAGGCTACTGCCAGTCATCAAGTTACCCATCAGCATGGCAGTGAAGATCATTAGCATATGCCTAATTTTTCATTGTATTATGATGCATCAGTCAGAAAAAGAAGTCACAGGTGAAGTCCTACCTACTCTTTATATAACTGGCCACTATCTTCACTCCTACATCAACTGGGATTTTACAGGCTGGAAACATTCATTGTCTGGAAGTAGGAACATGATCCAGACCTCTACTTGCCCACACAGAGGAAGCTATTGCTGATAATTGCTAATTGCAGCTCACTAAACCTAATGGATAGTCAATCATTCTGGTGCAAGTGCATTGAGCATTAATAAAGTAACTTAATTTCACCATTCTGCATTTGCCACACTGCTTGCTTTGATCTCCGCTAAATTGGATCATTACCTTGTTAAACTGAAACCAACTAATTTTCCCAATTGTCTTTTATGAACAGAAAGAAATCATTGTGCTGCCGTGGAGAACTATGAACATGATAAACAAGAAAAATTAAAATCCAGCTTTCCTTCCTGCCCTCGTGCCCTGCAGTTTGTGGATGTGTGTTGTACTGACTGATTAACGAGAGGCCGGAGATGGATGGCCAGAACAATCAGCCTGACAAATGCATCTCAAGGAGGCAAACTGGGGAGAGCTGGGAATATGCTTTTCTCATCAGACCTTCACTTTTACTGGAAGGACTGTCCAGCCTGGTGTTCTCATGGGAGGGGAAATAATAGAATTATGCAATTATTTGACCTGGGCATGGTGAGTGCTAAAACCCCACCAGGAAATCTTGCTTCAGGGAGGCTTCTTTGCAGCAGGAGCCTGAAGGAGCTACAGAACCTTGCTGGATAACCCTGGTTCTGCATCCTTGCAGGACTGCAGCTTCCGTGACCTGAGTTTTGAACAAAAGCAGTATGGGAGGAGAAGCTTTTGTTCTGGAACAGCAAGAGGGATCTCATAGGACTTTGAGTCAGAAAAGTCCCTGGCTGCCACTAAAACCCAGGACCCAAGCGATGTAAGAGTGGATCAGGCAGAGGCCATCTTCTCTAATTTAAACAGTGAAATGGAAATCAATTTTCCTGCCTCTGCTCACAGGGCCTGTGCTCTCACCTCTCAAGAACTGGCCTGAGTCTTCACTCTGGGGGGAAGCAGGACTAGTTTTACTGTATTTACTCACGCCCATGTTGAGCCAACCGTTTAGCAGCACCACGCCTCATTGACTGGATGTGTGCTTCCTTTTGAATAATAAGCCTCTGCTGGAAAAAGCCGGGCTTGTGTGATTTATTTCAGATTACTGCCGCTTGTTGGACAGCAGCTTGCTGACTAGTGCTCCCCAGAGTCTGAGGCATCTCTGAATTCCCGTCTCCACTGCCTTGCCTGCTGGCTGGCAAGCATTAGATGCTCCGCTAAGTATGACAGCAGCTCTCTGCAGAGCTGCTGGGGAGAGCCTGGGCAGCTGGAGCAGAGCGGCTCTGCCTGCTGTGCTGCCCTCAGAGGCTCTGCAAGCAGCAGGGAGAGCAGCCCGTGTCTTCCGCTCACTGCCTGGAACAGATTAATTCACAGAATTTCTCCAGGCTTCCACTTCACCTACATAGCCACTGCTGCGAACCTAAAACTGGCAGGATGGTTTTGGGCACGTAGGAGCATTTTCCTTCGGGTGGTAGGAAGCCCAGTGATCACTGTGGAGGGTGCTTGGGTCTGGCTTCTTGAAACAGAGCAGGTGCATCCCAGTTGCCTGATTTTAGGGTGTTTTTTTACTCAGAGAACCAAACTGTCAGTGTGAGAGGTCGTGTGCCACCCTCCAGACTCCGGGATGACACTTTTACCTCTGTAACCCTGCCATGAAGGCAGCCCTTTACCTGTGTACCCCAACTTTCTGTGACTGGCCACACCTTGCAGCCATTTCCTCAGAAGTGTGTGTGGCACAGGGGTTGGGGCACGGTGTCCATCAACACCACGGCCAGGGAACAGCTGGGGAGAGATTCTGCCCGAGGGATATGGACAAAAATTTGCTGGGAAGAAAAAATGTGGACACACAAAGCATTTTGGTTCTAGATCAAATCACAAGTGAAGGCAGGATATCTCCTAGAGCCCTAATATGCAGCTCCATAGAGGCTTCAGCAAGGACTAGATGCAGTGCTTGACTCCTGTGTCCCTGGAGTCTGATGCCACATCTCTGTCTGAAGGGATGTCAATCTTGACATTTTGCATTTGTCTGCAGGAAATCAGGTTTTGGTTAGAGCTGGAGGCAGACTTGCAGGGATGTCAGGAACTCCGGCCTCTAGTTAATTCGGTTTTCTCTGGGAAAAAAAGCCTCTTCAGGTGTCTGTCTCCACTCGATGAAGGTAAGCAACCAGCCAAGACTCTTCAGGAGGCAAACTGAGCTCTCAGCAAGTTTTATATCCAGGAATGCCCTGTCCCTTTTGCCAGTTCCAATCCCTTCCCTAATTAATTGTTAGTTATCTCCAGGCCTTCTGTGCGTCTGTCAAATATGAGCAAACCAAATTAAGGATGAATCAATGGAGTCAAGGACATATATGGCCTTCTAGATTCCTCTACTCTCTGCCTCCTGTGAGGCTGCTGAAGCTGGAGCTCACTGGTCCATGGAGCATTTTCCAAGAGCTCTGGGACACACATTTTTGTTTACTCCGTGCCATCACTGTGGTAGGTGAAACCAGGGTCCCCAACACTGCCTTTACAGGAGTCATCTAAGAAGGGACAGCAAAGGCAGAAACTTTTTCTCTGCTGAGACATCTTAGAACTCACCACGCACTCCAAGGCCTTATTCCAAGCACGGAGCCACTTGCTTCCTTTTGCACACAGATTTGTTCTGCTGTTGGGCTGCGAGTTTCGCTGCCTGCTTTGGTTCAGTGCATTCAAAGCATATCCTTCCAGGAGAACTCTAAGTGGATCCTGTGTATTTATTTCAGATCCAATAAAGTTAACCACAGCAGCTATCTCCATTGCATTGTGATACACAAGGTAATAAACAGCTGAAACAATTGATTAAATGCCATAGCAAAGCCATTTATAGGACGCACACTCCAAAGCAGCAGAGACACATCCTGTTACTAAACATGCTCCACAAGTGGCTTCTCTTCAAAGCTTTTCCAAACACAAGAGGACAGTTAGGTGAAAGAAATGCCCCTCTGTGCTTGGAGGGAAGGCTTTGGAAGCTGGATCTGCTGGAAAGCAACCAGAGGGGCACCACAGGGCTTTCGTAAGAGAGAAAGACAAAGGAGCTTCCTCCTGGGGGCTTTTGAGCTTTGTAAACCTCTTCTGAATCTCAGCACAGTGGGAGCCTGGCTTAAATGTCCCAGAAAAGGCTTCAGGACAAGGGAAGGAGCACAGATCTGCCAGCTGGACTGGGGCTCTGAATATTCTGCTCTTTGAGATCAAATCCACAAGAATCTGAAAAAAAAAGTTGGTTCTCTGGTTTTGTTCTTAACCTTTTATCCCTGCTACGTCATTGAAACTTCATGAAGAGTTCAGAGGACAAAGCCCTGCAGGGAAGGGTGGCTTCAGCCGATACAGAGCTCCAAGTACATGGAGATAAGACCTTAAATTAACCACTAAAATAAAGTGATTTTGTCTTCTCCGGCTTCAAAGGACTCGTGCAGCTCCCCTGCCCTAGCCTTCCCCACCTTCTTCTCTTATTAACCTAGTTCAGGGACACTTTGATGAGCACAATCTGGATTTCAAATTTGTAGAAAAATTATGATTTCTAGGGGCCATGGCAGCAGGAACACCTGGCTGTGACCACCTCCCCTCTCTAAGCACGTGCCCCGTGCTGGCAGCACACGAGGAAAGGACCTCAGCCCCCTCAGACTCATTAATCTCCACCTTCTCATTCTGCCTGAGCTCTGACAATGTGTTCTCCTTCCCTGCTTTAGCAGCTCAGCGTTGCATAACAATTCCCTTTGCCCTTCTCTGTGGATACAAGGAAGCATTCCAGCTTCAAGGGAACAGGGACCCTATCGACTGCAAAGACAGGCACAAAAGACAAAGATATTGAGTTCTGTTTTAATTAGCAGTGGAGTGGGTGAACCTGTGGGTGGAGAAGAGATTGAGTATAAATGATGGAGAAAGCTGAAAACAAACTAGTTTTGACTGTTTCTCAGAATTTTCTGATCTGAAAGGTCAAAGGCTGAAAATAGGCTTTTTTGGCATGTTAAAAATACCAAGATTGTTTTCCTCTGCCAATAGCTTCTTCTAGTTATTAAAATTATTTTTCATCTGCTGAGAGGCCTGCCCAAACCCAACATGCATTCTTCAGCTGCAATATTATTAGCCTGGCAGACAAAACAGAGTCAAAACAACTCATTGTAACTCAGGGAAAACAAGTTCTTTAATAATAATAATTATTATTATTATCATTGTTGGGGTTTTCTTTAATTTACAAAATTTTATTTCGGAGAGAAGGAAGGATCAAAATAGTAAACTAAAAAAGAATCCCCAGCTTTTGGTATTTCCTTCTTTCAGCCCTTCTTACTTACTTAAATGAACAAAAAAAGGAGGGATGGAGACATAAGGGGGAAAACAGGGAGAATCTCACACCTCCAGATGTACATAAAAACCCTAATAAAAGTGTTAGGCAAATGAAAGCATATTCCTTATTTTAAAACTGTGAAACATAAAAAATATCTTTAAAAAATCCCAGGCTGCTCTTTTTGGAGAACTGGTGGAATTTTGCTCTTTTCAGGTTCAGCCTTGGCAAAATATTTAATCAGGGGGAAAAAAAAAAGTGAAATGCATCTGGTTCTTAAATGCTCTTCATTGAGCTATAGTCAATCCCTTGGTAGCCCAGGTCAAAAGGATCTGCTGCATCAATTTATAGGCACCCATCCCAGAATTTCTCCAATAGTGAACACACTCTGAAAGGCTAAAAATACAGTTCCACATTCCATTTTGGTTTAGGAGCAATTAAAGCCCTAATTCTTTATGCTGCCAGCTGATTTCCTATTGCAAGCACCCCTTTGGGAAATCAGTGGCTGGTTTGTGGGTTCCTTTGTTCATCCTTAGGTGCTTGAATCACATCTTGAGCAAAATTCTCATATGGTATAAATTTATACTAGAACATCCTAGCCTAGCTCGATCTATCACACATAGAAGTTATTGACTTCAAGGCCACATATCGCCTCGGGAAGTGGCAGAGAATTTCTTGCTGGTGAATGAAGCAGGGTGCCCTCATGGCTGCACCAGCCTGATATGTTTCCCTAGTCAAAAGAGATGGAAACAGCTGAAATTTTTGTTGAGGTGAAAGACCTTTTCTTATTTTACTTGGATTAGTTTTCTTGCACTCAAGTAAAAAAATGGTAGAAATCAATGAGGGTTTTGCTCAAAAACAAACATTTCCCCATTTTGAAATTTGTTTCCTCAAAGAGGTGTTTCTTCTGAGAGAACCAGTGAAAGACATAATTATTTTTTTTTCAGTGAAGATTTTCCTTGTGAATTTACAACTGTTACCTTAGCTAACTTTGTTGCTTCCTCCACCCTCCTGATCCTGTGGGTTGCAAAAGATAGAAAATATTCAGCAGTGCTTTCCACAAGGCACTAAAGCTCAGAGTATCACTCAACTCACTGTAAAAGATCCAAAGAGTAGACATATGACTCCCCCTTGTGAGTTATGGGCTGGAAAAAACACTGCTTAATAGCCTGGTGTTTGTGTTCATCAGACTCTTCCCTTCAGGGAGAGCACTAAAGGATGCAAGCAATGCTTGCATTTTGTGATCTGATCAGATTCCCTCCCGTTATCAGATAAAAGGCCCTTTCAGTGATGTATTTATCAGGTTATTTTGAAGTAAAAAAGAATGGAATGAATCATCTCATGAACTTAGAGTCCAAAAGGCAGAGGAATGTCACTTTCTGCTTTAGGACAAACGGACAAAGAAGAGAAAATGAGGTTAGCCCTGGGGGATGCTCCCTCCTGCCGGGCTGGCTCTGCTGGCAGGCAGCTGTGGCAAAGCACGGAGTCATCCAGGGAACACCATGTGCCCGTCACATTTTGTCACTGGCAGGTTCAATGCCAATGTCCCTCCAGCGGTTGAAGGCACCTGAGAGCCACCTTAGGCCAAGAGTATGTGCTCAGCCATCCCTGTGATAGTCCATGGTCCAAGGTCACCTCACCATGGTCTTGAAATACTCAAATGTGTTAAATTGTCTTAGCATCTCTGGTCCGATGAATCCTAAATTCTCCTTCGCACAATAGGTTAACTTCACCAGAGACTGGGTCCTGTGTTCCTGCCTGCATGCCTGTCTGCTTTCCTATTTCTCCATCCTGGAACAAGTCAGGGGCACTTGCTGAGGCCTGGAAAGCACCAGATCAGAGGAAACAGGCAAATGAAACCCAAATTCCCTGCTTTCAGAGTGAATACACTGACTCGTGGGCTACAGCTTTAGCAGAACAGTCACATCTCCCACGCTGTGAAGAGCAGGTCACAACCCAGGGCACTTCAGCTCCAGAGAATGTCAGGATTCAATGTGTCTCCTCTCAGCCACCTCCACACAAGGCTCCACTCAACCGTGCCAGCTCTGGCAGCTCTTACTCTCTCCAGACCCTATATTAAGAGTATGGGCTTGCACTGGGTGTGAGACATTTTCTGTGGAGGCACCGAAAAATCCCTCTAGACCTCGGGGCTCTGGTGCTGGCTGCCCAGGTGGGCTGTGGGAGGATGTCTGTGGCCCGAGACAGATCCACACGGGTAATCTGTGAGAGCATTTGGAAGTGTCGTGTCAGGTGCAGCCCAATGGAGAATTGAACAAGCAGGATTTGGATGAACATAATGAGTTGCTTGACAGGTAATTTTTGTTCTCTGTTGTGCTATTCCTGCAGTGGCAACTGTCACTGTGAAAACCACCAAGTTTGTTACCATGACATTTGTAATAATTACATCATTACATCCCACTCTCTGCAGTGAAATGGGGCAGAAATGTCGATTGAAATCTCCAGTTTTAGTGAGGCTTGGGCCAGTGACAACTCATTTTTAATTTTCAGAGCCTCAGGAGGGAAAACCACATAAATACCTTGGGTACCCTTTGTCTCGGCCTCAACTGAGATACAGAAAAAAACCCCAAAAAACAAACAAACAAAAAAAAAACCAACAACAACAACAAAAAACCACCAAAAAAAATACCTGGCACAGACTGAGCAAAGAAAGATTAGGCCTAATTTAACTATATAGGGAACAACTCATTTGCTAACAGCTGCCACATTATAGCTCACCAGCATGCAAATGTATAGCCCTACCAACTTTCCATCTCCACATGGAGCGAGCTTCCGTGGGAAGGAAGGAGGAAGAACAAAGGTGCCATGCCAAGCGTTCATTAGCCATCGTTAAAATCCGAGATTTTCTCTCCACAGCTGCAGGATTCCTGGTTCTCTCCCTCCCCGAGGTCGAATTAGCATCTGCGATAACATAATTGCTCTGCAGACGTTCCTCGGCAATGGTAGGCGATTCAGAGGGAATTGCAAATACAGTGCAAATACACCCTTAATAAAATGAGTTCAGATAATGGGATCTGAGGTCTGCTTCTCTATGCCTCTTCATTTCTAGTGCAGTTCTCTTAATTTCCAAGATTGCCCATTTGCCTCTCTGTCCTAACAGCCTTAAGTAGAACTAATTGCGTGGGTGAGAAAAGGCAGATTTGTACCTAAATACTAAAGAGAGATAGGCTTACACTATGCCTTTAATTATAGAAGTCATTAACAGTGCACAAATATAGCCCAGAAAAGAACTTGGCCCCGTTGGTCCCTTTAATACCATTAGTCTATACCCCCAAACCATTCACAGCACTCTCCAAATTCGGTACAAACTCACTAATAGTAGGAATGTTAAAGAATTATACTGGGTTTATAAATACACAGACAACTTAAGAGCCCTAGAATTTAAAATATTGCCTTGTGATGTTAGTCCATAGCCTCACAGCTAAGCCCAGTTTTCCCTACATTTTGCTGTTTTCTATTGTGCTGTCCTGGGCTGGTTCCTCACCGTGGTGCAAATCCCTGGTGGACACAGGTGCCTGTGCTCTCCTTGGCCAACAGACAGTGGTCACTCGTGACTTTCAGTGCCACACCAATGGCACAGCACAGCTGGGCTGCTGGCAGGAGGGAGCATTCCCCAGGGTGCAGCAGACATGGTCTGACAAATTCTGCTGACTACTCCGTGGATTTAGAGGTGATTGTGTGCCTGACATGCACTACCCAAAAAAAAAACCAGAATAGCAGCAGGGCCACGTTCCCAGTGGATGGAATTGATGCACTGGGCAGCATGGGGTGAGGGCTGGAGGGAGGGAATAGCCTGAGGCCAACCAGCACGGGGACTGGTGTAGAGCAAGTGTAAATCTCAGAAACCCCATGCAGGCCTGTGTGCCAGGATTGTGTAAGTGAATACTCTACTACACTTGCAACCCAAAGTGACAAGGAATCTTACATAACTTCCTTGCTGTCATGCTATACTTAGATTTTGAATGTGGTTAACAGCTTCTCTTAATACCAGATGTCCTACTATTGTCAGCCTCCATTAAAATTGTGGTGATATTTCCTGTCGATTATCAGCAGCAAAACTGCTGAGATAAGGAATCTTCCTTGCTGGAGGACAGGTGGAAAGGAAATCCTGCCAATCTGCCACTGGGGAAAAAAATACAGAACTTTTCTCTTTTTTTTTTTTTTCATTATATATAGATTTAACATAGCCTGGAGACCAAATCAAGTTTTTCCTTAACTCACAAGGAGAAAGTGTCCTAAGACAGCAGCCTACAAGAGGTAAAAAAAAAAAAAGAAAAAAAAAGTTTTTGACACTGATAGGGAAAAATAGTGAAGAGTTAAAATGGTTGAAGATACCACATGGCACTTCATCAGTCAGGACTGTGTTATGCTGTTATAAACAGATGTAACTGAATGATGCATTTTCTTTTTAGAAAAAACCTGGGGTATTGCTGCCAGTGAATACCTGTATAAATGATATACTCCAAAATTACTTCCAGACCTGATCTAGAAGGGAGAAAGTCATCTGTCCCCATGTGCCACTTGACAAATGCCTCTCCTGTAAACAAACTCTTGAACAGTCAGTGTTCGGAAGTATCTCCTTTTAAGAAAACTTTTGTTAGAGTCAGCAGGGCAGAGGAGATGAGAAGAGGGCAGAGGAGATGAGAAGAGGGCAGAGGAGAGGAGAAGAGGGCAGAGGAGGCTGGGCAGGCCCAGAGCATCCCCCTCTCGGTGCTCTCAGAGGAGGGATGCCCTGGCTTTGGATGAGGCTGCCTGGGAAGCTTCAAAGGCTGCCAGGGAGAAGAACTGCCTCTCTTTTACTCAAAGACAAGCTGTTGATTTTCAGAGGAACTCCCAACAGGGCACACACACACTTACCGCTTTGAAAAAATCAGGTCAAATTGTCTTCTTATTTGCTACAAGTTCAAATAAAATACATCTCGTCTTGGTTTCAAAAAGCTTTGGGTCACTACAGCTAATTTGGCCTAGAAACCTAGAGATGAGAGGCTTTGCATGCCATTACCAACTCCATTAGGGACTCCCAGGAGCCTCTCCATCCCCACCCTCCTCTATCTTTCTTTAATGGTGGAGTTTTCCTAAATCCTGACTCGAAGCAACCACTCCACCCAGACACTGGGGTGAGGCTCAGCTGTAGTGAGCAGGAGCATGTAGGGCTCACGCTTGGAACAGACAAAACCAGGAAGTTTTGCAGACCGTGGGGCCTTTCTCAAAGACAAATTCTGGGTTTAGGATTAAATTTGGTGCCCGCCTCTTGATGAATTTAACAGCAGCAGTGGAACAGAAAGACCTTGTGTAAAAAACCCAACAGGCAGGAATCCTGCTTAATTACATTTTCTACAGGCCAGTAAATGCCTATGAAAAACAGATGTG
The DNA here is from genome assembly GCA_013397755.1 of Cnemophilus loriae. Taxonomy (NCBI): domain Eukaryota; kingdom Metazoa; phylum Chordata; class Aves; order Passeriformes; family Corvidae; genus Cnemophilus; species Cnemophilus loriae. The sequence continues at coordinate 1,313,595 of VZTF01000681.1, forward strand.
TAAAGAATTACTTCTTTTTAACAACTTCAGTAAATTATTATAAACTGTACTCACAGCTGTAGATGAGAAAAAACAGTGCTCTGTAATTGGCCCTGGACAGTGCCCAGATCATCCGAAATCCCTTTTCTTGTATTTTTGTTTGCAAATTGCATTTTATAGTAGTGGGAAGACACTCCACCAGGCACAAAAAATAATTATAATCTCTCTCAGGCAGTTAAAAGAACATGGTGCTGAGTCTTATAACAGCCCCTGAGGGACTCGCCCACAGACACACAGCCTGTCATGTCCCATTGCACAGGCACTGTGTTTGGGGGGATTCTCCCAGAGAGGTGCTGCTGTCAGGGCTCGAGCAGAGATGCAAATCAGCACTGCCAGGACCTTTCTGTAAGAACTGTCACTCTTAAAACGGGGGGTGTGATGGTAGCTTGTTTCCAAAATTATTGTAGTTTACTGCAGACTGGAGTCCTGATACATCCCCCTGCTTCCCAGTTCCAGGAATAAAAGTCTTCGTGTCTTTCTGCTTCACTTCTGCTTCGAGACTGTGCAGGTGGCAAAGAAAGCATGCGTGACTGCCTGTGAGTCTTCCCCACACCAGAAATGATGACTCTTTAGAAACAAGAATCAAATTAGACAGCAGCCTGTTTAAAGCCAGGGTGGAAGAGGTCTCACCTCCGAAGTCACATAAAGCCCCAACACATTTTTGTTACACGTGGGTTATATGAAAAAAAGGAGAAAAAAAGACCCCTTGTCTTCCTCCGCCCCTGCTGCAAATCCAGCATACAGCATTTAGGTGGTTCCCACAAGCACTGGGGACTAGTTCTGTGCTCTGTCTACAAAATAGATCACAGAATAGGCAATGGCAATAGGCTGACCCCTCCCTGTGCCAGCACTGGCGGGGATGGCACAGCTGTGCAGCTATCTGAAGGTTTTACTGACAGCACGACCTGCAGCCTTTGCACTGCAGGGGCTGGAGGGCAGAATCCTCTTCGTCTGCTCCCCGTGCCCAGCCCACAGTGCAACCGCAGCATGAAAAGCACTGCTCAGCGCCCCTGCCTCTGGAGCCTGGGCTCCTCCTCGCTCTCCCGGCCGTGGTGGTTGTCCCGGTAGTTCGAGCACCTTGCAGGCGCCAGGTTGTGTCGGAGCAGGCGTTCGGCACCAGGCTCGGCGATGAAAGGCGCAGGACCCAGCCTCGTTGCTTGCCTGGCTGCTGCGCACCGGGGTGTTGCACTCCGCTGGTGGCTCCCGTTGCACACACTCGCTCACGGGAAAGCCTGCGGCGGTGCCCCATGCCCGAGGGTACAAGCCTGAAGGGACCGTGTCCGGCTGTGGGTCAGGGACAGCAATTCCATGGCCATGGCCACCCCGTGCCACCGCTGTGGCCGTGGCTGAGCCGTGACAGACCCGGCTCGGGGAGAAGCATCAGTACAAACAACCTCAACTCACCACCCATTGCCTCGCTGAAGGTTTGTGACAGACTGAGTGTAACCTGGAGTGAAAACATGAAAAGTTCACGCTGGGAAGGTGGGAGGGCAGGCATTTGACTTATTTTGAGGCTGGAGGAGGAAGGGTGTTTACTGAAGTGCTTTTTTAATCGTTTGCACTTTCTTTTTTCTCAATAAACAAATCACTGATTGGATGTTTGTCTTGATTGGGTTGATAATTTAAGTAAAAAGTCCCCAAATTCAGGTCCTTTTGCCCGTGACCCCCTGGGGAAAGGGAATGATCTGTTAAGTCTTCATCAACTTCAAAGAACATGACTGGCAGGCTAGGACACACTCCTCAGCAAATTTAGGTGCCAGACTCTACCAATTCTGTTAATAGAATTTTTTACCCCTGAGGTTCACATTTCCTTATGTTCCTGTTTTGTCTTGTTTGTTTGGGGTTTTTTTTCAGAATAATGGCAAGGAGACAACTCCTCCACCTTATCTTCTCCTTGGTACCTGTCAAGTCCTTGCTTTTGAATTTGGAAGTAAATGAGGACTTTTTTAACAATGTACTTTTTCTCTTGTCTCCTTCTCAGACTGAGTTCTACACCAATTTAACAGATGCTTTTCTACAAGCATCAAATTAATTCAAAAGCCTGCAATTCAAATTCTCAAAACTTGTCCAAGTTGTAAACAGCTTAAAACAGATCTCACAATAGAAGTTCTGACTTGCTCTAAGCTGGGATGCTGGCTCCACATTTAATTATTAAATTAAAATTCAGGTTCCTCTGTAGACATTAAAGCTTCCTTGAATCCTAAAGCTTAAACAGTTCGGCTTTGGAGATGTTTACAAATATTGAAGGTTTTCTGAAGCCTTTGGCTCTGGCTGCCATTTTTCACTAGTAACAAAAATGAGACCAGTGCTTAAATTTTTCAGAATTTGGTTGTCGACAGCATCATTCAAAGTTAATCCATTTTCAAATGTAATTCAGAGGCTTTTTCACAGGCAGGACAAGACCAGCAGTTCAGTTCAAGGTGCATGTACTCGAGATGTCTGGGGAAACAGCTGCTGAAAGAAGATATTTGCCATTCAACCTGGGGTTCACCAGGAGTTATTCTGCAGCTAATAGAGAGCAGACCTCCAGTACTGCACTCTATCTGCACTGCCATTACCTGCCTTTATTTATCATAGCTCCACAGGCTGAAAATTCCTGAATCTGCAGAGCTGCTACTGCCTTGGGGACAAATGGATTCAGATAGGGCTTGGGAGCTCATCTGGCCTTGGAAAACCAATTAGCAGTAGGGCTTGGCTGGTCTTGTTCTCTGTGGTCAGCAGAAGACCTTTTCCACAATGAGCTTTGCAGCACACAGCTCCTCCAGGGAACAGCAGGAAGAAACTTTCTCTATCCGCCAGAAGGATCCTGCTTGCAGTGGGTTGAGGAAGTTTGCACTCAAAGCAGGCAGGCTAATTAGGTGTAATGAGATGCATGTGCGGCCTGAGGATCCAGTGCAGCCCATGGAGCTGTTCTGTGTGATTCTGTGTTAAATCCTTCCAGGAAGCTGGAGCTGTCCCTGGGCTGCGAGGCCCAGCTGATGATCTCTGTACAAAGATCTGTTAAAGCATCAGAGCTGTTTCTATTTCCTCAACTTTCCTGCAGTGTAACCCCAGGCTGGCTGCTTCCTCCTGCTGTGTCCTTCACATCCCACTTCCCCTGCCTTTTCTACTCAACTGCTCAGAGCAACTTTGGTGTCCACGTTGTGGGAAACGGAGAACATGTGGCAAAAGTGAAAAGCTTGGCGCGTCCACATCTCTGCTTATGCAGACTCTGACAAATTACTTCTGCATGGAGATAAGATCTATGCACAGTTTCTCCCATCCCTCTCTGAAAAGCCTTTCACAGTTCTGAGCACCAAAAGAAATAAATTTAAAGGCTCTTTTGCAGCTATGGAGAACATTGGTCCTGTTTTACTTCCTCTCCACTCATCCATCCAGAGTATTGATGTCCGTGTGGCTGAGGAGCCCACTCTACCAGAGGAGCGTCCTTCCCTGACAAAGTCTAGGTCTGAAGAGAACCCTGAAGTATCTCCAGGAGAGTAGAACCCATGATGACAACAAACTGGTTCCTAGAACATTGACATCTGGAGTATAGATACATTTTTCTGCACTCCTTTCAGAGTAAAGTCACTTAAATCTGGGGAAGTGTTTTGTAAAGGAGAAAATTAACAACATGGTATCAGATAGCCATCACAGCACCTCCCATGTTTCTTAAGGTCAATTAGAAGCTTATTAAAAATGATAAATAAAAAACTCAGAGCCAGGATTCTGTAGATTTCAGAATCCATGAAAGCAGAGTAACACATTGTTCAGCTGGCCAGTCAATATTCCTTAAACATTGTTTACACTTGTCACCAAAATACCCCTCTCTGCCTCTTGCTGGAGCCTAAGGGAGAGACAGAACATCTACAGAACTCGTAGGAAAATAAGATATTCATGAAATTTCAACAGAGGTTTTTCCTCATGGCTATTCCTTTCTTTTTGCTAAATGCGTGATTTTAGTTCATTTGTCCCATCTGAAATATTCCTGTTTGACTGACCTCCCTTGGAATGCACTTTTTCATCCAAGTAATGCTGCACTAGTATCTTACTCAAGAAATATTATTGCTAATATGAGGAGGGGTTAACTTGGAAAGAAACCGAAGAGGCACCAGAACCCTGCAGGTTCTTTTGTTCCCTGGCAAGGATGGCTCCTTTGCATGAGCTGGCAGCCGCAAACAGCTGCTCAATCCTGATATCGTGTGCTGCAGAAAATGACTGGGAAAAAGGCATTTCTCCCTCAGCAAGAGGAAGAAATCTTTCAGTTGGCATTTTATTTAGTTGCGGTTTGGGACAAAATCGTTCTGTAAAAAAGAGCTAGTGGCACAGAAAATGGGGAAGGAATTAGATGTGGGAGCAGCAGAAAACTTTGATTTATTGCGGTGCATTTCAACTTGGAACCATGGTAATGAAAGCAGATAGGAAGATAATTTTTTGCAAATATATGCTGTCCTCAGGAAGTCAAAACTTTTTTTGCTTTGACGGAACTTGTATGTCCACCCTGGCAATTATGATCCTTAACCCAGTGTTTGGGGTTAGGGAATGGATGGGATGCTGGCAAGAATGTTTCCAGACCTGATCAACTAAATGCAGTTTAAATATTAGTAAAATTCATTCTGTGACTACAAATACAATGACAGTCTTGCTGCTCTACGCTATTTGTATTTACAGGGAAAGGGGGACAGGAGGTAATGGTTTTTTACATGTTCCCTCCCCTGATTCCAGCCTCAGCACTGCAGCCCTGTGTGCTCGGTGCCTGTATCTCCATAGGCACACACACATTGTGTGGTTTTTAATCTGTTTCATAGTGATGGCTGTTGTGATTTAGCCTTAGTTCTCCTCGTCACAGCACCTTGAACTGCCACAGATGGCCAGTACGGTCTGTCATGTGGAAGCATGAAACATCAGGGTTTCAGAGTGAAGCTGGGGCTCACACAGCAGGCTGCAGGCTGGCAGGAGCTGGAGGTGTTCCCGTTCTTTTAGAGAGCTTTTAGGTCACATAACAGCCACAACGTCTATTGGTGACGCAATGGTCACTATCTAAAAGCCATATAAACATGATATCTCACCAGCATCCCAAGGAGATAGATTACATAAATTGATTCAAAAATTAGGTGTTTTACACTTTATCTTACTGGTTTTGCCCTATTCTTCCTGTAGCCAGACACCAGAGCAATGCATGAATGAAAAAGGACCACAAAGAAAACCATACAGTGCCTTGGGTGACCTCCAAGTCTGATATTTCACAGTGAATTCCTACCCACATTCTGACTTCATTTGAGCTGGGGCAGTGGGGCTGCCGTCCTCATCTTCCACTTGTGGCACAGGGCACTGCCATGCTGCTCTGCCTCCTCCCAGGTAAGAAACTTGAATTAAATGGGATGTAAAAGTTAGTGGGATAAATAACTGCAAGGCTGAAGGGTTGTTCATCCCAGGTGTCCCCTCTCCCACCACAAACAGAAGTCATGGGCTAGCGAGATGCACCGGGAGAAATCAGATCCCAAACAGCCTCTCACAGTGAAAACCTCTGGAGTGATGTAACTGCTCCATTGCCCCCCTGACCACCCAGCTGATGTGCTCAGCCAGGGAAAAGCACAGTTCCTAAGAGCTGGTGAAAGGTGGGGCATCAGTGACTTCCACCAGCTTCAGAGGACATCCACAGAAACAAATTCTGGTCATTTCTAGAGAGGAAATGCCAGACAGAGGCACAGACGGCATCGTCCTTATGGCAAACCAAGAGGTCCACTGGGCATCCTCCCTCAGGAGCCTCATCCCTCTGTACCCAACATGGTTATCCTGCTGTTCTCTGCATTCCTCACTTACAATTTCCCTGCTTCCAGAGGTTGCTGCTGTTTGATGTGTTTTATCTCAGACGTGCCTTTGATGTATTTTAGAGCAAACAGAAGTACAGAAGAGGCCAGAGGATGACTAAGACTGGGCAAACCCAGAGGAACTTGGCTGTATTTGATAACCGCTCAAACTATTTATTTTGGGTTCCAAAACAACCCCAGAATGAGTTCAGAGACCTTTCCCCTGTATTTTAAACCAGGATTTTTTTCTCTTCCAAAGAGTCAATTTTCCTTTTGTCATTGAGGAAATATGTTATCCTATCTAAAAGGAGGCTTGCAGGCTGATGCTAAAATGTGCTTTCTCTGTAAAATATAGAGTTTTTTTTCTTTTCCTTTCTATATTAAGTCTTCCTGCTGAAACATTCTTCTTGGATTTTTCCACTCTCTCCAGTTATTTTCTTCCTTTTTCCTTCCCCTTTCTCTTCCATCTCCCTTCACACACACTAAGCAATGTCACTGTGTAATGAGCATGAGCAGACTTTCCACTCAAGAATGGTTGTCTAGGTGTGTGGTTACCTGAAAAAAAATTCCCCTTTCTCCTAGAAAAATAGAGAGGCCATGTTATGATCACTATCAGGAAAAACATAAGACATGATTGCTTTCACAAATCATAGTAGGAGGGTAAAAAAAGGGTCCAGGGTTTTTTGATGTGTTCTCGATTGAAATATTTACTTTTTAACCTAAGAACAGATTAATTGTAGCTGCTTGAGAGAGTTTAGAGCTCCTCTTTGCTATCTGCTTGGAGAGTTAGGACAATACAATACAGTAAGGAGAAAAAAATAAAAGGAAAAAAAATTCATTTTTTTAAGACAAAAAAAAATTACCAACTTGTCAGACTACAGAGAAATCCTTTTTTGGATCCTGAGCTTAGAGATTCATGGGATCCAGCACATGTGAGAAGCCTCAGCACCATCTGCCCTCCCAGCCCTGCTTGGTATCACACTGACAGAAAACCTGACCTTTCTCTCCCCCCTGCTGCAAGGTGAGGAGCTGCTCCATGACAACTGCACACCAAAGAACAGAATACCCCTGAGATCCCTGCAGGCAGCAGAGGCACAGAGCAGCTGATGTAGCCATAAATCCACAGCAGAGTTACAGCACCTTTTTTCGTTGGTGGATACCCTCTGTTCATCCCAGTGCTACAGGTATGTTCCTGGCAGCTGGAGACGAGCAAGAAATCACCCAAACCTTCAGGTTATCCATCTTCACTTGCTTAGGTGCACAAGGACATCTGAGCAAAATGAATTACCTGAAGGTTTGATGTGAAAGCATATTAGTTAAACTGCATTAAACTCCTGTGAAGATGCTCGTACTTTCTGCCTCCTGTAATCAGTTTAAATGATACATTAAGAAGCATTGCTACTAATTACTCTAAAAATTATGTGACCTGGAAATCAAAGCCACTTCATGTTCTTGGATATATTCATCTGAAGTTAATTAATTTATTTCTTTTAAAGCTTTCATTTATTCCCATTTCAGTGTTGCTGCTTCAAAGCTGTACCTCTGAAGTGTGATGCATCCAAATAATTTTACAGTGCTCCTGCATTTTGGTTATTGGAATAAGTTTAAGGAGAAGGGGGAATAATAAAGAGGTGAAAGATGTGTTTAGCAACACAGTCAAAGAAGTTACTCGTTGAAAGAAAATTGGGCAGATCAAATGTCCACAGAAATTATTGGACCCGATGTATTTATCTGGAAACATTGTGGGGTTTTTTGGATGAAGCAGGTTTATTCCACTGCTTATCTACCATGTGGGGAGAGTTGATAATGCTGGTGCAAGGCATGGTTGAAGGCTGTTGCTCTGCAAATTTCTGCCTTCTGTCCCACTGAGCCACAGTTGTGACCAGCAGAAGCAATAATCACCCCATTCCAGGCCTGGAACGTGAACTGTGACACTTCTGGGTATTCCACATTTGGGAACACTTCAGCTCTGCCAGACCATGCACTGGAGACAAGAGAAAATCCAACCCCATGCTGCAAAGATATGATCTCCCAGAATGGAGATCAAGAACGTGTGGAGAGAGATGTCAAAATGATAATGGCCCTCAGAGACTCCTGTTATCTTCCTGTTTGTCCTCAGCAGTTTAAGAGGGTTCCAAATCTATATCTTTCATAATGTTTTGAAAATAAAACTGGGAGAATAATGGAAAACTTCAGAAACTATTTGCTTGGATATTTAAATGAGCTCGGTCCGGCTATATCCACCCTCTCATCTGTTAGCTCTCTGCAAACACTCTAACGATGAGTTTTACTGGCAGGATTGTTTGTAGAGAGCTAATTTCAGAGTGGCACACATATTTGCAAATACCCACTTGCAAGTTTGCTTATGCATGTATCTGTCATAGAAATATTTGCATATTCATCCAAATAAAGAGATAGGAAAATACTGCACGACTTGCCTGTCCAGCCAAAACTAATGAACCCGAGGCTCATTGTTAGTAAAGGATTTTAACATCATACAGAAGTCTGTGGTGAATAAAAATGAATATGATTCGTTTTAAGCATATTAAATGTGCTGTTGAAGGCAGTTGGCAGGGAAGAGTCACTCAGTAGTTGGAGGCTGTCTGTCCCCTCCAGTTAAGTGCCTGGAGCACTGGGGACATTCGGGTCTGTGATCAGTTATTCTGCAAGCAGCAAGGCTGAACACTGGACACGTCGTTGATTGTGGATTATTCCCCCAGTGCTTCTCAAAAATGAATAATTTTAACAGACGTAAGAAGGGGAAGGGAGGGGGAGCAGTGACTAATAATTTGAATGAAATGGATCGTCAATATTTATTTGCATGAGAGATTGGATGTGGAAATCTGCCAGCATCTCTGATGGTGCTGGCGCTGGGGCACTGCAAAGAACTATCCATGAACCTCCTCATTTAGTGAGCATGGAGCATCCATCGTTCTGATTAATTGTGATGGGAAAGAGGGGCGTGAAAGTCAATGACTGAATTCCCTTTTCACTCAGGATTCTCTCAGTGTCAAGTCTGGGCTGTGGGACCAGAATGGATAAAATGGTTTCGTTGTTTTCACCTTGCTCATATTTTTTAAATAATCAAGAAACTCGAAAGCACGAGAGAAATATGAGGAAGAGGGATATTAGTTGATGTACTGCGGGACAAAAAGGTGAGAGAATTTAATAACATTCTAATAGACTGCAAAGGATTACATAAACACATGGAAGTTTAATATGTAAGTATCTGTTACACGCAGCACTCTGGGTGCTAGAAAAGAAAGTTTGTGATCTTCAAAATTGCCAGAAGGAGGGAGAAGTGCAAAACGAAGGCTCTCTCTTTCCCCTTTCCTGAATTTTATTTCTATCAGCTTGTCCTATTAGTCTTGGGGAAGTCGATTGCACAGCTGGAGGAACCTCCTCTCCGATCCCCTGTTTGTAAATATAGCATTTAAATACTGCCATTACACTAAGAGAACAGCACTATTCAATGGAATTAGTTCCTTAGCCAACAAAACAATAATTAAGCTAATCTTTTCACCTAGAGAGGCAATGTTGAAGATATACCTAAATACTTCTTCTTTTTTTTTTTTTTGGCAGAACATGCTTCTGCTAGAAAATTCTGTTTTAATGAATTTGTACATTTGTATGCACTTGTGTTGATTTTTATTAGATTTTCCACGAGAAAAATAAAGAACTTCAGCATTTTGACAATGTCAAAATATTCAATTTGATTTCATATGAATATTTTGATCTTTGGGAATTTGAAATGACATTTCATTTTGAAAATACATTGATATTATCAATCAGGAGATAATTATAACACCAAAATTAAATAAAAATCCAAGAGACAGTTTAATTTTTGTTGCAAGAGAACATTTTGATAGCCCCACAGAAACATTTTTTTCCAATTTCAGGGAAAGTTCTGAAGTCTTCATTTCTGTAAGACTGTCAAAGGTCTGCTGAGATGATGCAATGCTCCTCAGAGATACACAACTTATTTCATGCAGCTCAGGTGCCAGACAAGCCAGGTTCAGGCCCATGTCAGTACAAAGTACCCACGACAAAGAGCAGCAGCAGCAGCTTCTGCCCCAGAATTTGGCTTTGAAAGGCTGGAGGTGTTTCAGTGACTCGTGGGAGGATACCAGCATTTGATTCCAGACCTGCTGGGGTGTGACTATGTCCTTATTCAGAGGAAGAGGCTCTGGAGTCACTGGAGCTTTGTGAGACTTCTCTTCCCATCCTCTGCCCTGGTGCCTTTGAGACTTTCCCAGTGATTTTTTTACCAGAGGAGCAGCCCCTGGGTCCCTGCAGACCGTGCTGCTTTCACAGAAATCAGTTCTGCAACGTGCTGTGTCTGTAACTAAACTTCCTTGGATCAGATGCCTCTTCTATACTGCACGAATTTCAGCTTGAAAGGGAGTTTTTCCTAAGAAGAGAACACTTGGAGTATGCCCTGGGTTAGATAAATCCATAGTCTGGTTCTGCTCCACAAGGTGAGAGTCACTGCTCTGAACTGTGTTACTGCAATAGGCAAGCATCACAGCTGAAGTATTTGTTCCTGCATCTATTCTTAAATAAATCTCCATGTTGTGGCAGAGCAGAGAATGCCAGACAGTTAAAATCATTATTTTATCATTTGGCAAATGCACAAAGTTGAAAGGGACTGAATCCAAAATGCTCTTATTTTAAAATCCAAATTAATTTCACAAGTAATTTGGGGTCTTCACTTATTCAGTACTGATTCAGTACATAAATAATGCGTATGTGTGTCTATATCAGCTACAAACTGGAAAAGAACCAGCAATAACACGTTCCTTCTAAGCCACGCAAAGTTTAAAAGCTCCTAGACATCAGTGCAATGTCCATTCCAATAGCCATGGTAACTTCTAAATCTGAATGCTCATCCTCAGCAGCGAATCTGGGGGTATTCTATTGCAGAAGGCAGGGATGAATTCAGGATGAACGCAGTGGACCCTTTTCTGTTCTCTCTGCCTGCCTTATTTATCCTTAAATCATCTGACATTTGTCTCCAAAGGAAAAAATTCAGACTAACCCATGACCATTGCAAAAAACCTCTGGAGTTCACTGTGTGGGATCACACGTGTGTGTGCATGGGGACAGATGGCAGAACGCACAGAATTCACCAGACTCAGCAATCCTTAGCATTAACTATGTCTAATTGGAAACATTTCATTCATCTTTGATCTTAATAGCTTTTTGAAGGTAGCAGCCCAAATGCCTACTGTCAGAGCATGGGCTTTAGGTCCAGGATTGAGTGGGATAAATCTGTGTCTCAGCAGCCTTTGATTTTTAATGTCACTGACTTAATAGAAGCACTCCCATCCACCCACTTCCTTGTTCTGCTCTAGCCCCAGCGTTCCTTTTGAATCCCAGCAACTTAAGAAGAATGAAAGCTGCAAAGAAGAGGGAATGGAGAATGTGTATTCTTAATTAAAAGTGTCCATAAGCATTAAAATCTTCATTAAAAAAAAAGAAGTCCCTGAGCTATAATTCTGAGATCAGTGTAGTAAGGGAAAGGCAAAATCTCAAATATTAAAATATTCTCTTCCCATTTTCCTCATTCTAATAATAGTCAAGTGTACTGAAAGTCTACAGGGATGTCCATCTGTAAAAAGAATTATGCAGCCTCCTGGTGGAAACTTATTATTTAGAAAACCTGGATTCAACTGCTCATCTGTTTTCTTAGACACTATTACAAGTAACTCAGCTGGATTCTTCACTGTGTTGGAACTGATGGGATGTGCCTGATTGCAGCATCTTCCATGTGGGATTGGAAGTTTAGGTTCAGCTTACCCACCCTTAGAGAGTTTCTTTTTTCTTGCTGCAAGATACATCAGGAATGCTTTGAAAAGCAAACACAAAACAGCAACAACAACCATAAAATCCCTCTGAAATCAGACACTTTGATCTAAGTGCCTAGACTGTTAAGAAGATAATCTCCCAGAACAAAGGGAACAAAAGAAATCTTTATGAAATGAAATTTTTGTTTTCCAGAAATGACAAAGGGAGGGAAGGTTGATCTCCCAGCTTCTAGCAAGGACATCTTTACTCCTGGGGAAATGCTAATTGTCCTAAAGGACCATCCTGTAATTCTTTACACCACGATGTGTGTGCTCAGAAAGCTTAGTTCAGTAGGTGACTCTTGGTAAATCTGTGTTCTCTACAGGGATCTCAAGATTAAGGCAAGTTTCTAACATTTCATCACTTCAATGCCACCGACATCAGCAGACTCCCGCTCCCTCGGGCCAAAAAAATCCACCGATTTCTAAGCACAGTAAAATTCAGCTGTTAGTTTGTCACATTGCCCTGGCCATAGTTGTTACCATTTTTGATGGGCTGTGTAAAAATTATCATTCGACATTATTATGCTGGAATTAAAAAGGGAGAACCTGGTTTGGTGAATTTTTGGGGAGAAGACTATCAGAATCTGTGGCTGGTGGTAAAGAAATGTCTTCTGAGAAATAGAAAAAATAAAATCTTTCTTCGGGGTAAGGAGACTGATTATTTTGCAGAGTTCAATATTATTTTACTGAGTTTTATACTGTTTTACCCAAGCAGTGAAATGACAAATGAGGAATGCATTGCTCCCATCTCTGCCCTCTCATTTCAAACTCCTTTCTTAGCCCTTCTGACAGGATTATAGACTGGTGCTCTGAAAGAAACTTGGTTGTAGCACCTCCTAATATCTGGTCTCTACTACCTAAAATGGACATCTGGGAGCCTGGAGCACAGGAATAGGAATGCATTTCACAAAACACACATAGATGCCTTAAACCAGGCTAAAAAGGGAAGTTGCTGATAGCAACAGGAAATATAATAGAACCCAGTTTAATATATCACCTTTCAAATTCTGGATATCCCAAAGAGCTTTACAAAGTAATAAGTTAGGAAAAGGTAGCAGTGGCATAGCAACTCCATAAATAAATACTGTGGCTATTATTCAGTTTAGCAATAACTCATGCTTTTTAGACATTAAGAGCTAGATTTAGCCCAGTTTTCCACCAGCCAGCATCCAGGCCTGGGGTCTCTCAGGGAGAATTTCAAGCCTCAGAAGACAGATGCACTAAATAAAGAAATTGCATTTTCCAGAAAGAGTATGATCCAAAGAGTTACTGGAGTTGGTGAAAGAATGAGTAGTCTCATATTTGAACCAACTCATGGTTTTGAGAAACAAATGAGTTCTCTGAGGATAATTGGAACTGAAAGATTACATGTGCCTATGAACAGATGGCACCTTGTGGAAGCAGTTACCTCACTGGTCCTTAATGGACCCCTTATTTCAGGAGGTAATGGAGACACTATGTTAGCTTTCATCTCCGTGAATAATAATTCTAAATTTAGTCTTGACTGTGTGAAGGCTTGTGGAGTTAATAAATTGCCTGTCAAATCTCCTGAGAGAATGGAAGGCAGATAGGAGGGAGCGAGGGCTAAACTGGGAATGGCTGTGCTGGGCCCTGATGGAGCCCACGCCTCCGTGTCAGGGCACTGAAACCTGGGGCTCACTTTCTGTGCTGGAACACTGACAAACAAATGCTGCCGTGCCAGTTCTGGGCAGAAAAGCACACCTCTGATATTGTCTTCATTAGGCTCAAGCCATCCATGGCTCACCTGGCTGCGGTCATACGCAAATCCTTCGGTCTGACTGAGCGTATCCATCCACCCAGGATAATGCCACGAAGCAGAGAGGGCCTCACCAAAAGCTGTATCAGCCCTGCCTTTCTCCTTTAGCTGTGCTTAAGGGTACATCAAGTTTGTGTCATCATCGTGACAATTTGCTCCCCGCAGTGTAAATTCTCTGTCCTGGAGAGGCCTGACTGCAGGCTGTGCTCAGGGAGCAAGGGCCATCTGCAGGTTGTCCAGCCTCCTCCTTCTCCGTGAGAGCAGGGATTTGTCCACCCTCCCTGCTCTCCCCCAGGCTGAGGGAACCACCCCCTCGGCTTCTCCAAGGCTGATCCATGAACTCGGTGCCATATGGTCCTAGCACAACGGTGCCAAACGCGCAAAACTCCGGGAGATTTTCTCCGCGAGCAGAAGGAAGCTGCACACAAGGCCCTATCAGAACCGAGGTTTCTGCATCGCTTTAGGGGCTAAAATCTAAATAAAGGATAAAGGAGCTTCAGAGCCTTTGTGCACCAAGGAGCCGTGTGTGAAGACAAGGCTGGTCCCTGAGGTCTGTGGGTGCATCGTGTGCCTCGCAGAGCTCCATGTCTGTGATGGATCCCCACAGGGAGCAGAGGCCAGGGTGATCCTGCAGGCTCCCTGCAGGGATAGAGGAGGATTTGGTGAGCTGAGTGCACTAATGGGACTCCTGGAATGTCTCACCAGCAAAAGCAGCAGTGGTGGTTGTTGTGGTGCTGAACTGGAGAGCTGGAACCAATGGCAGCTATCCTGGAGCAATGGGAAGAGAAGGAGAGGCAATGAGGAGGTGAAGGTGGCTGCCAATTTTTTTATTGTTACATTTAGGGATTAAAAATAAAACGTATCTCAATCATTAGAGCCTCTGCATACCAGCCCTTCAGCTCAACCCTGCCACAACACTGCAGTGTGCCTTTAAGGGACTCATTTAGAAAGTTTGGGGATTTAAGAAGCATTTAGAAATCCCAGGGTTTCCTGAGGCAGCAGAAGTCTCCCAGGGCCCCATCATTCATCTCCTCCCCTAATTGGCTCCTCTGTCATCTTAGCTTCCTGTATTTTCCAAATCCCCTCCACAATCCCAAGATCACTGGCAAGGTAGGAGCATCACAGAAGGTATGCTTGTCCCCTTAATTTATGAAAAACAAAATTGTCACTTCTCTGCAACACGATAAGGGAGCTAAGATGCAAGAGGTTAGAAAGGAATTGAGGGCATCCCCTGCCTTTTCCAGTCTGCTGCACTGAAGAGCTGGAATCCATTACCCAGCACACCTACAATATCTCACATTCCCACACAGATTAATTTTAGGTTGGTCGGCTCATTGCCTTTACACCTTGTGTGCAAGTGTAAAACTTGATCCACAGTGTTTAAATTTAAACAGTCTGTACTGCCAGTTTTTGCAACGGTGCTGATTGGCACAGAGGATTGTCAACAAACAGGCACACTACTTTTATTTCCAATCCAAACACAGCATCCTTCCTAAGCCCCTCCTCTTAACCCTTCAATATGGTGGTTTCTTCTTTTTTCTTTTTTTTTTTTAAATGGCATGCTGCCAATATCATGTGGAGATTTGATTTCTATTTCAGACTCCAAAAGGGAATTCCTGAGATGCTGGAGAGGAGGATGAATTAAAAACCCACAGGTGTAGGATGGGGTATATTGAGTTGACTGGAGGTTGATTATATTTGACAGAAAATCTGGAGGTTTTGTTTAGTTCCAGAAAAAATACCAAAGACCTTTTGAATGTGAAAGCCAAACCGAATGGAGCTGATGTGGGTATGTCTTAACTGGAAGACATGGGTTGGTGCCCCATCTGGAAAAAGGATGTGTCAACCCAGACAGCTCTAAATCAGTGGCTACAACTCCTGTAATTGCAGACCTGAGCCTGAACCACGCTGCTCTTTGAATGTAAACTGCTTTGGACCCAAGCTCTTCCCTTTGGGGCAGGGGCTCACTGCAAGCCAAGGGCAGCCCCAGCGAGGCAGGGCCGGCTGTCCAGCAGCTGCAGAGGGGCACTGGAGTGTGCCAGGCTTAAAAGCAGAGTGTGGCCGTGTCCTGGAAGCTGGACAGACCTACAAGTATTTTATTTTTCACTAGATTGCACACAAGGACTGCATTATCTGGAGGGTTTTATCCAGTTTGTTTTTTTCATCCTGTCTGAGTGAAAATCAGCCTGAAGCCCCAAAGAAGCATGTATTCCAGCTAGGGAAAACAGGTCCTTGTCCCTTGTGCACTGCACTTACTCCCCCAAGCTTCGGTACAGGGCATTAAAAAGCAAAGCAGAGCATCCAAGCCTCAATTCCTCCACGGTGGGGCAGGACATCAATGAAAAAAAGAAACTCTAACTTCTTCTTGTTACCCAGCTGCAAGGCAGAGTGTGACTTTTGTCCTGGGGTTATTGCATGACAGACTCATCAGTGAGCTGCCTGAAGTGCACATCTCAGCTGCTCTTGTGGGACCTGGAAGTCACCAAGTGGGAAGGTGTTGGGGCTCTGGGTGTTGCGAGATAAGGGGCATGCAGGTCTGTAGACACTGCTGTCACAGCAGTTTACTGCAGCAATAGCTAAATTAGTTTTCGACTAACTGGTCTGGGATTTAGTAGGAGAGAGCAATTAAGGCAGGAAGGAGTTTAGCAGTGTAAATGATCCTTCTCTACTGCTGCGACCTGACATTACCCCTACCCAAGTTATTAAAAACACATCAACCCCTAGGAGTCCCCCCAGCCTTCACAGACACCTGCAGTACATCTGTTCCTTAAATTTAGGAATATCTACGATGAAAAGAACTCTGGTTCCCAACAGAAGCAGCACGGACAAACACATTGCTTCGCTTGCTGTGCGCAAAGGAGGGCAGCGGACTTTATTTCCTGAGCAAGTTTTCCATCATCTTTCCTTCCCCACCCCTGCTGCTGTGCCTGCTAATGCCTGTGATCATTAGCCATGAAAATGGCACCCATTTGTCTCCTTCTCCACAGTGCCCAAAGTACATTTGGACTCCAGCCAACGGGAGCAGCAATTCCATGGACACTCAGCACTGCCTTAAGAGTGTATTCACGAATGCATGTTAATGCAATTACAAACCCAAATGAAGCTTGTTTCCCCCTCACAAAGAGTTCCAGCCCTGCCATCCTAAATCAGCAATCCAGTAATTTTTGATAAAACAAAGGGCTTCTTTAATAGGAAGATGCAGTTTTATTTCTGTTATTATTCTGTTCCTTCAATTGCATGTGTGATGCTAAATGTCTTCAAACAGCCATTTAGCCACCCACAGAGAGAAAGCAGGTTTACAAATTTCCTTGTTGCACAGTTTTGCTATGTGTGCTCCCCAGAGGATTGCCATTTTGTTTGTTTTCCTGCTTGGAGAAATGGATGGATCCAATTTGCAACCCCAACAAAACTGAATAGAAGTTAATTCTCCCCCTGCCCCCCTGTTTTTACAGTCTGGTTTGGTGGAGATAGAAAAAAAAAATAATAAAAAAAATCAATGAGAGTCAGAAGATACAGTGTACAGAGGAAAAATGCCAGAGGAGTCCTTTTATTGCAAGAGTAAACCTGGAAAGAAGGATACATTTCTTGTGAGTAAAGGAAAATAAATGAGAATGACAAGAGCAATGAAATGACTACGTAAAATGACCCTAAGGAAAGACTGAACAAGCTGAGATTTTTGACCTGAAAAAGAGATGTAAAGGCACACCACAACAGCAGTTGTCCTTTCAAGAGGCAGGGAGCAGCCATCTCCCAGTATCCACACCAGGAAAAACTGGACCTTATGGGCTAACACTGGAGCGAGGAGGATTTAGGACAGATTAGGAGAACAGGGACTGCAGAGGTGAAGATAGCAGTGACAGAAGCCTGGGGACCACCCTGGGGAAGGCAGAGAGACCCCACCATGGCCACCATGGACACAAGTTCACACATTTGCCAGGCATGGGAGTGACCTCGTGTTGGGATGGGGGAAACTCCCAACGTTATCCTCCTGCTTTGGTAGGAATCTCTTACTGAAATGCTTTATATGTTGTCTCCTTGGGGGAAAGAAGCTTCCCGCAAGCTTGTGAGGCTGCCTGTGCTCTGCAGATGCAGCTACACCCTCCTTCACAGACCTCTTCCCATGCCACCCTTTCTGCCTGTGCCCTGACACTCTCTGTCTCTGCCATCCATCATCCAGAGCTGAAAATTCAAGGGTTGGGCTTGATTATCTTATTACCATGGTGACCAGGATGACTCTCATGCCCATCTGCGCATGGCAGGATGCTGCAAACCTTTACTTCAGTGCAAGCCAGGAGAATTGTTCTCCGTTTTCCTCCTCACAACTCAGAGGCACCTCTGTGCAGGAGCTGCTGATGCCGCACAATGCAGTTATCCATTAAACACCAGGTTTTTAGGGAGCACCAGAGGGTCAGGATCTGTAAGGATGTCTTTTGTTTAACAGATGGAAAGCAAGATTTCAGTTTGAGCAAATCTGTTTCCTAAAACCCCGAACGGTGCCAAACTCAAAGGAAAATATCTTTGTATTTAGGGAACTGCAAAGGAGAATAGGTTGTCATGTATGGAAACATGCAACCCCAAATAGGGCTAAGGCAAAGAGTTTTCTTAAAACAGAGCAAAAATCAAAAAATATAACTTAAAAAAAAAAAAAGGATGGCAGAAATATTAAAGAAAAATAATCCAGATTGGAGTAAGATCTGGGAGATGGGTAGGACTTGGGAAACAGGCTCCAAGCAGAGCTCAGAGCAAAAGCTTTAAGATCTGGCTTTCTCCATTTCATTGTTGTTAATGGAATCTCCCATGTCCAAATGAAACACTAATTTAAGTCTTACTTAAACATGCCTTGAGTAATTTCTGTGCATTTAAGTCTTAGTTAATCTTCCTTAACTCTTTTTGTCACTTCCTTTGAAAGGAAGATGAGTGTAATTAAAGGAACTGTCAACTTTATTCTAGTCTTAAGAATTTTTCTGGTAACTTTGAAAGGTTTGGTCATTATTGCAGACTAAAATCTAGTAGATTAAATGTTGCTATATCTTAAGGACACATCAGTCCACCACTTGGAATGCTTTCATTGTGCTCAAGTACAATGTTTGGACTGACTTCAAGGCTTTGTTATGATAAGGAATACTAGCATTTTAATTATAGCTGCATTCAGGAAAGATCTTTTCTTTAATATGCCCTATTTTTTTACTCTTCCAGAACAAGCCATGACAAATAGACACTTCCTCCAGACAGTTTCACCTTGGATAACACTGCCTCCTTCTCCAAAGAATGAGGATGGCTGTTCTTGTGTGGACAGGGATGCACGTAGGAGCATCCTCCTTTTCTGGGGTAACACCACTGAGATTTATGCTGCTTATGCTCCAGGTAAATTCATCCAACCAGCTGCCTATGGGAGTGATTCAGGAGGTGAGAGCAGCCCTCAGGTTTGCAATAACCCATCCCCAAAGAGGGGCACAGAGCCTCCAGGGAAGCGCAGCACAGCCCTGCATCTGCCACGACAGTTTGGATGCTGTGGGACGTGCTGAGGTCTGGGTCCTCAACCCCCCTCACCCCTCACTTCAGAAAACTGTCAGATTTATGTCAGGGGGTTGAAATTGTGGCTTCTCCAGTGCACTCTGGAAGGCTGCTGGCTCTGCTGCAGTGTCTGCAGTGTCATCGCGCCATGCAGACCCGAAAAGGCAAAAGTGTATTTTCATGGGCAAGTAGGTGCCAGTCTAAGCAAGATGTTTCAATAGATGCAGATGGAAAAAGAAAACTTCCTTTTTCCAACAGCAGCTTGTTTCACCCAGCTCCACGTGACAATTTCAGCAGGAGAGAGAAACAAGGCAGTGTTGGGAAGAAATTCATGCAGATCAGTGCAAAAGGCACAGATGAAAACTGCTGTTGCTGACCATCTGATGGGGAATTTGCTCCCACAAACTGCCTTCAAAGCCTGGGAAGTGCCCATTGCTGCATTCCCAGGTCCCTGTTGTCCTGCTCATTAAGCAAATTGGGAATAAATCCCCAGCTCCTCAGGGATGCCCTTTCCTTTCTTGTGGGCTCATTTCTGCCTCTATCACCTGGTAACATTTGTCATTTCCAGCTTTAGCCAAGCAAATTTCAATCCTCTCTTGTTTACTTTTGATTGCTTTGTCTTTAATGTAGCATACAACGATTTTATGTGCTTCTGTTTCATCAGTGTAATTCTTTTGTTGCTATGGCAATCAGCTTCAATTTTCTTTCGTTCTGGCAATTGTATTTTTATAGTCTCCTGCTCTCAAAGAGATAAGCTGCCTTGTATATCACACAGACACTAAGTATTTTCTCTAGATAGACACAGCCAACCTTTGCTTTAAGACTTTGTTGCTGTTATTTGCGAGAGTACTTTACTCTTGCTGATGATGACATTTTTATTCCTTTCTGTGGGGTCTGTTTCAAATAGGAGGTTTGCTCAAATTTACTCATCTGTTCTACTACTGAGGAAATGCAGTGGTGTAAGAGGTGCACTCCTGTGGGCACTTGGAGGCTCTGGAGAGAACACATTCAGGCCCTGGACCTGACAACAGAGATGTGCACAGTGGTTTCAGCAGATCAAGAATCACCACAAATTAGAGCTGATTCATTTAATATGTTGAGAATAACAGCAGGAAAAAACCAAAAAGTCTTGAGGAAAATAATTCCTCAAATTTACCAATATATCTACAAGCCAAATTTTCAAAAATATCATAGAAAACTATTTATGGGCACTCCATCAGAAAGAAGAACTTCCTCAGGGATTCCAGGCTGTGCCTTGCCATGGATAACAGGGAGTGATGACAGGAGTGCTGCTGGACAAACCCTGCCATGAGAGGAAGCCAGCCCCAAGGCCAGACAAGTTCAGCACCCCTGGATGGTCCCAGTCCCCTCTAAGTCATTAGATAGCCTGCTGTCATTAACTCTGGGTGTCTGAGAAAGCATCCACCTTGAAACAATACCTGAATTTTCTGAAGTTAAACAGGTAAAGTAAAAGCTGTGCGCACGTGCAAAGCAAAACAAGGAATCCATTCACCACTTCCCTTGCGCAGGCAGGTGTTCAGCATTCCCAGGAAAGCTGGGCTCCATCACATGGAACTGTAACTTCAGAAGACAAAAACCATCACTCTGAATGTCCCCTCTTTTCTGCTTTTTTGCCCAGCTTTATATGCTGAGCATGACACCACACGGCCTGGGATATCCCTCGGGTCAGCTGGGGTCAGCTGTCCTGGCTGGGTCCCCTCCCAGCTTCCCATGTACCCCCAGCCTCCTGAATCACGGGGTGAGGAGCAGAAAAGGCCTTGGTTCTGTGTAATCCCTGCTCAGTAACAACCAAAACATCCCTGAATTACCAACACTGCTTCCAGCACAGATCCAGAACACAGCCTCACACCAGCTACTGTGAACAAAATCCACCCTACCCCAACCAAAACCAGCATGTGTCATATAAATATATGTGTACCAAGACCCACTTCCTATCCTAGGGAGAAAGTGGGAGAATCCAAGCACAGAGAAATTAAAAGGTACACTAAGGTCACACAGGGAAAATGTTGCAGGGATAGAAATTGAGATCTCCCATGTCCCAGCCATCCCAAGTCAAATATACAAATGGCTAATCAGCACATTTTTTTGCAACCTGCTGATGCATTTGAAAATCTGTGCCTATTTTTTTCTCCCCTCAGAAAGCTTGTGCCATTCATTGTTAAGCTCTGGAAATGCTCCATACTAAAGTTATCAAGTCTGTCATCTCTTCAGCACAGTAAAACAAGCCTCCTCACTATCCTCTCTCCCAGGCAGAGGGTGGAAAAGGAGACAGAATTAACGAGGACTCATTCTGCCAATGTGCCGAGATATGTATTGCATTTGTTTGGCCATATGGCTTTGTGATCGTCCCTGATGAACATTAGGTAGCAGCTAAAGTGGGATGGTGCACAAAGGATCAGAACCTGAGGAATCACACCCCGTTCTCCCTGCAGCTCCCCCAGGGCACAGGGAGATCCTTCCCCGCTGACAGCCGTGACTCCCACGCACGCCACACCACTGCAGATTTCATGGCCTGACAAAGAGGACACAGAAATTGAAGTTGGCTGGATTGGTCCCACTCCCAGCAATTCAGAGTGACAGGGGTTTATTATTTGATAAGCCGCGGTCATAATATGCCAGAAGATGGCTGTTTATTGCAATGAAATCCATTATAAATGACATAGAAGCAATTTTTTTTCCCACAAAAAAAACCCAAAAAACAAAAAAAAATCAACAAAAAAAACACACAAAAAAACCAACTTGCAGCCCAGATGCAGGGAATAAATCCTGCCATCCCTGGGGAGGAGATTTGCCTCGAACAATCAGGCTCCCCAGGACTGCCAGTCAGAAGCAGTTCATGTTCGGGCAGCACTGCTGCGTGTGCCTGCTCCAGAAGAACATTCCACGTTGCTTTGGAAGAGAAGGGGCTGCACCAGATGGCAAATAATTAGAAACGGAGCGCTGAGAAGCTGATTGAAGATCTGAGGAGTGAATAGTATTTCATAGGTTTGGCAGATTTTTTTTTAACTACATTTTTTGTGCTTTGCAAAGTAGCTGCATTCTTCAATACCAGGGACAGTGGAGGTGTTGGCCACTTTCTCAGACAGCACCTGAAATAGCTGACATTGGTTAACAGCCAAGAGAACCGGACACTTTCAGACTGTGAGTTTCACCCCACCCTAAGGCAGGGACCTGGATCCAACACTTGTAGATCCCAAATGGATTTATGCAGCTACTGATGTGTTTCAAAACCAGGAATATACTTCCCATGCTGAGAATACAGAAGTGTTCAGGGTCCCATTGTGATGGTGCCACATGTTAGAATTATTTAGAGTAATCTCTGTTTGACTCTTCTTGCTGTAGAGCTCTGGGTTTTATATTTAGAGAAAGAATTGCTTCCTGCATAAACTGTGGCACAATTTCGATTCCGAAAGACCTGCATATCTCTGGATACTGGACAGCTCAGGAATGTATCCCAAGTGGAAATGGAGGATCATGGCTCCCTGGCCGTGAACACATGCAATGTGGGGATACAACCTGCGGTGACTGGAGTTATTGCTTTTCTTTCTTTTCAGGAAACTCACGGCCATCACTATCCATTGCTAATTTTCTTCACATGGAACTGAGCAAATGAGTGACCAGCATTTCAGTGATGTCCTTTCATTTTAGTGATTCAGTCACAAGTGGCTGAGCTTCCATCTGTTCAAGTGAAATAATCACAGAAGTCTAAGTTATAAACTTACTTCCTACTCCTCCCCCAAAAAATTATTCCTATAAGTGGCTCAGTGCTTCAGAAAAGGGAACATTTCATTAGTATTTATTTTCTGCTTAATATAAATTCATAAAAAAAAAAAAAAAAAGAGAAGACTCACTAACTGGTACATCATATCTGTGGTGGGATGAAATATTATCTCATTGTCCTGAAAATGCAGGTGAACCTTATTGCTTACCGGATAATGATTTTTTGCCTTAGTTCAACCTAGCACCAGCTTCTGAACTTGGTAGGAACTTTAATTACTGGTTTTGAATCTTGTTTGAAAGATTGCCTTGTTCTCCTTTTCTTCGCTGTTCTTGTCACAAATAGCAATTGTCAGGTTTGGAACTAATTGTTCCAAACAAGTAGTTTCTCCTGACGGAGAAACAAAGTTACCGATTAAGAAAAAAAGCTTTGTGAAACTTTTAGTGGAAAAATAATTTTCAAAACCTCTTGATGTCTCCCATCCCAAGACTTTTCATCTACACTTCTCCATTGTATTGAAAAAGTGAAGGACAAATTTGAAGTTTCACTCACTACTGTGCAATTATATTACTCAGACTTCGGTTCCAAGTACACACACTGTTATTTCTCTTTTATGATTTACTGCCAGGCTCTTTGCTTGGTTTTGGTTTTGGTTTTGTTTTTTCTTAGGGTGGTTTAGGAGACTTTAGTAGAGATAATTACTCAATGTCAAGTTAAGCTTTCATGCAATCACATTTGTAATATTTTAAGCTTGGTTTGTCTTCCCAGTTATTGTACCACATTGATCTGCGCAAGCCAAGCACAGAGCTTTAGTATTTTTATCTCTCAATTCCCTGTAGAAAAACCTCACATTTTGAAACCATTTCCTCTGGCCTCGGGGAAGTAATGGATTTATAATAGTCTGAGTACAAACGCACACCATCATTTAATAAGTGTATAAGCACAACTCAGGCAGGCTGGGGGTGTCGAAGGCACATCCTGACACGTAGCTACCTGCAATAATAGAAGGCAAGGGCAGCGACCACAGACAGCTCATGCAGCAAACACCAGCCTTTTCTCTGACCACAAATTGTTGTCAGAGGATCTTGATCTGTTCTGCAGCTCCTCGCTACATGAAGCTGTTCCCATCCTCATTTTTAAAGCAAAACAACTGTTATCCGCAGAACTCCACAGGGACCGTGAGCGCAATCCAAGAATCCTTGAGCTGGGCTACAGAGTGGCACAGACCCAGGGATTTGAGGTCCATGCCATACCCAAAATCTATGGCAGGGCCAGCACCTTACTGGGCTCCAGCCTAGAAGAGGGTCACAGTCGTGCAGGTGCTCCAGCCCCAAGGCACAAACATCTCAATAGTCTCCAAGGGAGCCACTGGAAATCACGAGCAGATCCAGACCATTCAAGCAAGACAAACTCCTTGCCCTGCGAAAGTTTCAGGGGTAAAGTGCGGAAGTAATGTCCCAATAAGGATGGATGGTCAAAAAGTCCCATGGAAAAATTTGAAAACTTGATTTCTTAGTTAAAAAATTATAGTTTTTCTTTGCAGTGTTTTCTAGCTCTGTTTGCTTTCCTCAACCAATTTTTTAACTTTGCCTAAGTAGAATAGGCATGTTTCCAAACTGAGTGTTTCTTCATTCAAATTTCCTTGGAGCAAAGGAGTTGTGAGACTCTTTCTTGACAAGAAATGCGTCTCCTTCACTGGTATCAGTTCCTCTGCATGTCGTGGTTTGAGATCCAGCTGAAATACGTTAAGTGTAATAGCACTAAACTTCAAGGATTAGCTCTCAGGTGGCAGTGAAGCATTTTGTTCCTTGGTTAATTCATTCGTAACATCAGTATGTCTGAAACAAGAACAGAGAGAAGCATAATTACTTATGGCAATATTTGCTTGAAGTGAGAGTCATTTGTGCTATACAGATTTTTTTCTTCTTCCTTTGCAGTAGAATTTACATTGCGGTAGAGGGAAGAAAGAAGGAAGAAAGTGAAAGAGAGAATAAAGGCGCTTTTTTGATATATGCTGATTGAAGTATTTTCCAGAGAAAAATAGTCAAAAATGCTTTTAAGTAGTTCTTGAAAGAGCAGCAGCTGTATCAGATATCCTATCTCTTAGAAATGACCAGGGTTTTTTGCTGTAGCTGGTTTTTTTTCTGTTTCCTACTGAATTGGAGTTTTCCTGTAATTGCTTTATCCATTCAGTCTCCATCACTGCCAAGGTTTATATTAAAAATTAGGAAAGGAAGTGCAGCTCTGCTCCCTCAGGATTTGATGGAAATTTTGTTTTTAAACCAAACACACTCAGCAAAAAGCTTTACACTGCTTTCTGGTTTCATCATTAAAAGCTTTGTGATTCTTCCACTGTAAACTGATTTTTGCCCAGATGTAGCGCTTCCTCCCCTGATGATGCACTGACACTACAGCAGCCGTTCAGAGCAGGGAAACAATGATGCCTCCCTGTGTGTGTGAGGATAACAGGGGGAATAATTGGTAAATTAAAGAGATGGAAGGGCACAGGATCAGCCCCAGGGGAAGCCCAGTGGTTACAAAGAAACATCCATCCTGGCTTGCTTTCTTGGGTCCACCGCTTGCCTTGGAAAGAAGGAAAATGAACGCTGGCTTCACAGCCCTGTCAATCAAAAATATACATATTTCCATATATATATGTCTGTCCACAGAAGGTAAGGAATATGTTGCTGATGTGAACCGTACAAACACACCCCCTGTGCTGAAATCCATCCCTGGATCTCTGCCTGAGTGGCTGGACCCTGTGGCGGCAGCTGGATTCAGGCTG
Source organism: Cnemophilus loriae (assembly GCA_013397755.1). Lineage (NCBI taxonomy): Eukaryota > Metazoa > Chordata > Aves > Passeriformes > Corvidae > Cnemophilus > Cnemophilus loriae. Next base: position 1,339,087 of record VZTF01000681.1, read on the forward strand.
TACATCATGGGAGAGCTTTGTTCTGCTGAGGGTGGGACTCCTGCAGCCTCTGCTTGGTCTCTGGGTTTGGAAGGAGCTTTAGGACTTGGGCACACTACAAAACATCCCCCAGCACCCAATCCTTTCATCTTGCTCCGCATTCGTTGAGAGCCTGAAAGAAAAGATGGGGATTTTGGTGTGGCAGCCAAAGGAAAGGGCATTCCGGGCAGCCAGAAGGAGGGACGTGATCTGTGCTGCTGCTGTGCTTCCTCACTTCTTAGCACTTATTTGCAGCTCCCTGGTATCCAATAATTATTGCCCTGGAACGTTTCCAGAGGCACTTTGCTGTGTGTGAAATTCAGCTAGACACATTCTGGATGGCACGGTCCCCTGGCTGGATGAATATCACCAGTCGCATCAGGTCTCTGGCAGAAGCTCTGAGTTCTTGTTTCTGCAAATCCTCTGAAACTTTGGCTTCAGTTTTGCCGCTGAACTTCTCCGTAGGGCCTCTCATTTGTAAGAATATGGAAGAAAGCATATTCAGAAAGAAAGAAAAATATATTCACCTGTGCCCTGACTTCCAAAAGCTCTTAAGCATTGGCTTAGCATTTCCAGGAGGATTCAAATGTGTCTTCAGTGTTGTCCTGTATAAGAACATCTTATATCAAAAACTGGTTCTGGAAATCTTTATAATAACTATTCTACAGCTTTTATTGTTCTTCATAATTGTAAGTAAAAAAAAAAAGGGGGGAAGGGAGAGGGGCCACTGAGTCATGGAATTTTATAGTGAAAATATAAATAAATTATATCATCCTGTACAATTAAAAATGTTATTGCTAAATAATAAATAAATACTAAATAATACATTTTTTTAAAAAAAAAGGTTAACAGCTGATTTCTGTAGGGAAGCCATGAATTAAACATCAGGCAAAACAATTAAACTCTAGGAAATAGGATTTCTGATAGAGTGGTCAACAATTAAAAATGGATGTGTTTCTCTGCTCCAGGGAAAAGCAGTAAGATGCCATGCTTTCATGCTATGGGGAACAAACGTACTGTGTGACTCCAGATGGAAAGTTCTGCAAAACACAAAGCAAATACACCATGAGTGGCAGAGACTTAATCTGAGACGCTGCTGTACAAAAGGCACAGGCAGCAGTCGTTGTTCCTGGAGCAGGGACACCACTGAGAGACACTCACTCCTCCCAGCAGCAACCTTCTAAATTCCCCACCTGCACTTGCAAATACAGCTCTGAACGGCGTGGGCACCTTTACGAGCAAATCCCGATTCAGGTCCACCGACTGTGATGAGTTTGTCTGGAAATTGGTTGCTGGGAGCCCAACCAAAACACAGCTTCCCTTTGTGGATAAAGTCAACAGCTGGAAGACTGCAGCAAGGAGCAGGTTCAGCTAAACTCTCTTTGAAGAGTAAATGTGTTTTCTTGCGGCTGTCCCTGAGCAACGCATCTTAAACACAGCACTATGAGCTGCTCTGACATGGTCTTACAGCTTCTGAAGTTCATTTCCATGCAGCAATCTCCTTTCATTTTTACTCTGTCCTATACCTCCCCAGAAAGACGTGCTGGGCACCACGCATACCAAAATAAACGGAATAAAGCTGTTTAAGCCAAAACAAAACATCTTCTGATCTGATCATTAACACGTTCATAACTTCATTTCTGCTGGAAGCACCCTGGAGAGGTGTTCTGTTCATGAACTCTCTTCAGTGCCAACAACTCACCTGAGTGCCTTGTCCTCTGCCTGCACCCAAGCTGCAGGAAGAGCCAGCAGCCAGCATTGGTTGCCTCCCCAAGCCCATTGCTTGGGGAATTGTCTGAATTGTTTACCATGGCCAATATGCATTTGAACAGATGGTAAATATCTCCATTCCTGCCAACTAGGGTCAAGAGATGCCACTAAAATCCATTTAGAATGGAAAAAAAGAAAAAAAACCAGTTGAGAATTTACTCAGGTCTGTTGCAGGTAAAATCTGTCAGCTAATGGGTAGTTGCAAAGTGCTCGTACTGAATGGTTCATTAGAAAACTTATCTCTGCTTTGGGTGCTGATAGGAAGAACCCCAAAAGGGCACTTTTTGTCACTGATAAACGGGTTGTAGTCATATCCTGAAAGGAATTGGATGTATTGTAGAAGTTGAAAGAAGTTGCGAGTTGAAAAGTTGAAAAGAAATGCTGCATTTTCTATTTGCTTTATATCAGCAATGCGCGCTATTATGGAAATTATTTTAGACTTGGCAGAGTTTTCCAGAGAGAAGCAATCAAGATATAAAACCTCACAATGGTTTGGTTCACACAGCCATTTCTTTCAGCTCAGGCAACCTCATTTCTTTTACCTCTCTACTCTGCAGGGCTTCATGGTTATCAAATACAAACCAATGACTGAAAAATGGGTCATAGCTTTGCAACACATCCATTGGAGATGCCAAGAAACTTTTCCAAGATCTTTCACACAGCCATTGCTTGTGGCTTGATTACAGTCACAGATCTGTGCAGAGCTGGCACCCCCAAGACATTAAACTTTCATATGAGACAGTGTGAATAGTATATCAAACACATTTGTTCTCCATAGGATAATCTGAAACACTTTAGCTCTCATCTCCCCTCAGCCGTCGCTGCTGCATTGTTTCCACCTTGCTGGGTGTAAAATGGCTGTGTTATATTATTCTGTCATGCTTTTCCCAAGGCAGCAATACAGGGCTGGCATAAGCAACCTCACATCAGTGACCAGCTCTCGCCTGTGGTGTTGTGACAACACAACCCAAAACAACATCACTTCTTGAGCTGCTTCCTGCCTTCATGTCCCAGTGATGTGATGGCACCTGGAGCCATCTACCAGCCCTAGTTAGAAAGACACTGATCCCCTCTCTGTCCTCTTTTCCATGATTGTGAAAGGATTCCAAAGACGATTTTAAAGATTGATTCTAGAAATTGATTTCTTTTGCTTTGCGGTGAACGTGGGGCACCGCATTCCCAAGTGTGAAAGACGAATAAAACACCCAGGACAAAAAATCCTCCAAGAGCTGGACTTGAACCCACCTCAGTTAGGGAAAAGATAAAGCAACAGTGAAATTAAATTACTCAACTAGTTTATCCTCCTTTTTTTTTTTTTTTTTGTCGGTCCAGGGAGCCTTGCTCACACACTTGGAGTTTTAATCCTTTTCATCAGGGTGTTGATTGCTGATATAGATACACAGATACAGTTTGTGTGTACAGGTTTATGCAATGTGGGGATGAAGAACCTATTTGCAAAAGACTGATGAGACAAAATCGAAGACTGTGAACAGACCTGTTCCTGTGAAATGATGAATCGTGTCCCTCTAATGCCGTTAAGGTTTGGACCACGAGTTTTAAGCTACAGAGTATGAGTTTGGTAGGGCCAGGCTGAAATCAAGGAGTTCTGCCGTACTTCTGTCTTCATTAAAGAGCTGATGGATTTCACTATATCCTGGCAACAGTGAAAACAGTACTAGAGATCCCATATTTTGCGTCAGTGAACAATTTGCCTCAAGGTAGCTACAATGTGGAAAGAGCTCTTGTATGTTCTTATCCTTGGATAAACACCAAGCAACCTTTTCATCGACTCAAGTCCTCTAAGAAGGCTCAGACAGGTTCTAAATCCTTATTCCAACCTTCAGTATTCCACTTAGCAGCACAGGCAATATTTCTCAACTCATTATATTTAACAACACACACTCATCACTCCTTTGGAAGAATGCTTGAGTGGATTTTGAGCCTGGACTGGTAGATTTTCATTCCAATTTCTAGGACCAGATTTATGGTCTTGACAGGGAGTGGGTGTAACATTTTTGTCTAGTCATTCATATCCTGTTTTCTCCTGAGTTGAATCTAGCAGCTTATGTACTCATCCTGTGACTAAATGTGAGAACTTGGCCAAAATTTCCCTCCATTGTCCAATTCTTAATTCATACCTCTCTACAGTACAGTGTAGGAACACATCTGTTACCACATCGACCATAGTTTAGGTCTGGGACAGACTCTGGGGTCATTTGTATTTTCAATTCAAGACCCAGCAGGACAGGGAAAAGCATCTTCCCATGAGTCAGAACTTAGGCCCAGACTAGTCTGTAGTCAAGGGAAGCTGCCTGGAAGTGGCTTTGAACAGCCCACTCTCAAAGCTGTGTCTTTAACAAGCTGAACCAGAGCAATCCACCTCCAGAACATCGTCCTTTCCAGTCTTCTTTCAAAACAGGAAGCAATTCTGTAATTTAAATGAGATCAGAAAACTGCTGTCATGCAATCACGGAAATTTCTGATGGGATTGTCTGCTCTGAAATGCACAGACTGCACCACGAGCTTCTGCTGCACCAAGGGCTACGATGCCTTTTAGAGGGGGTAAGAGGGGTGGGTGGGTGTGGAGTTCAAGGACATCGGCAAACCTTGCAAAGATTCAAAAGATGGGTGGCACAGTCACGTAGCACTTGGTGGGAAGTGGAGTGCATGTGGTGTTCGTGTTTATGTCCCCCAACACAGATTTGGAGTCGTATCAAACCAGTTCAGCAAACAAGACTCCTCTCGGCACCTGTGCGTGGTGCCCTTCAGCAGACGAGCTGTGCTTTCCCCTCTGGCTCTTCTGGACACTTTTCAGGGCTCCCTTCAGAGCCATTTCCAAGCACAGCTGGAGAGCCCTTCCTTACACAGCAGGAATGGGATGGGACAAAAGGATTGCGCGACTCTTCTTTTGCAGCCAAAGTCTCATAGGAGCACAACGTGATTATAACATTTAAACCTTCCACAGAATAACAAAAATCCACAGCCTTTTCAACGCTTTCATCCCAGCCCAGACACTGGTGCTCCAAGTCACAGAAATTCTAATGCTGACATCTACCAATGAGGCCAAAAACTTTCTCTTGGCCAATTTTATTCTCAGCTGAGATGGCCCAAAAACATTTCAGGTGTTAATTGTGCAGTGCTCAAATTGAGCGGCTCAAAACAAACACAGCTTTTGTGTGAAAGAAGTTTATTCATTCAACAGAGTGTTATATCATACTTGCTGAAACGCCCTTCAATTAATTCAATTAATTGAATTCCCATAGTTTTGGCAATGGGAGTCCCATATATATTCGAGTTCAATAACATATATAAGCGTGTTATGGAGAACATTGATGTCCTCAGTGTTAAGGTAGCAACATTACTCTTTGAATTTGATCCACTCTTGCACTATTACAGCAGGAAAACAACATATTCCATATGGCAGCAAGGGTTTAAACTCAGAGAATTGGAGTAATCAGATGGATCTGCTGTGCTAAAAGCAAAGAGTTAAACAGAACAACTTTTCACTGGCCACCTACATACACACACCACAACTGTAACATCTCTCCCTCCTCATTTATCCCCATAAACACTGCAGGCACCTCAAACGTTCAACCTGCACGGCAGTTTGTGAGCATTTCAACCCACTACTCCAATTAATGCCAACAACACTAATGGAATAAGCCTAATTCTCTCAGGATAAATATCTGGTGTCCAAGACTGTGCTTTCAAAGACGCAATGTCCATATGCTGATTTTAGCTGTAAATTTCATAATTACACAGCTCCATACCAATTTCAAACCATTTGCTAAGCATGGTTGAGTTTATCATATTCAGTTTACCTCCCCCATTGCTAGGGTGTCTTTATAATCAAAAGACAGGAATCTGTTATTTGCAGCTCTTTTCTTCCAAATAGTTTAAAAATGGACCATAGGTGACTCCTTCCTGAACTCAGCTGTCTAAACATCTTCATGTTCTATTTTCTTCTGCCTGAAAAATAAATAAATATCAATTTATTTAACTTAGATAAATAAGCTCATATATAGGCTAATACTATTATGTCACTAGATATGGATGTTGTATGAATGTGTTTACCATTCTTTCGGTCTCTGCTGCATATGAGAGAGGGTGGGGGCTTTGAGAATAAATTCGAGACTAATAGAATAGATTTTTAAAAAAGATTGGGTGGGAAAGAGTTATATTCTCCCACGTCCAACAGTTCTGTGAGGGTTCTTAGCCCCTGTACTGAGAACATTTAGATATTCCTGACAGAGACTGCACCTGCACGTAAATGCAACCACTTCTCTGCATGACTGTGTATAATGGATTTTTAGCAGCCCTGTAAAAATTTCCTTACAGCTACTAGCCTGTGACCCGGGCTCATTTACAGCTCTATCCTGCCTGCTTTTCTCTTGATTTAAGCCTGCAACAGCCTTCTCTAACAGGCCTGGTTCGTGCCAGGTTAGACGAAAGCTGGCTCAGCAGCACCTCTCATGAATGCTGTCCCTGAAAACACACGGCTACAGCCAGCCCGACTGCTGAGGACAAATCCCAGCCCGGGGAGGCACCGAGCAAAAGCAACAGAAAAAACCTGCCCAATGCCTAAAGGGCAGCACCTCACCCACCAGCTGTGTTCCCCTTAATCATGATTTTGACCCTGTTCCTGTTGGGTTTCCTGACTTCTGACTGGGAACTCATGGATTACGTTGCAAATCATTGGATGAACTAATCAGAAGATCATTGCTGACAACAGTCCATGGAAGCTGTTGTTTCTCAAAAAGCAATAAAAGTAAAATGCAAAGAAAAGCATCTTTACAATCAGAAATGCAGAGTAAAAAAAATCAATTTTACAATTAAATATGCATGTTCTTAAATTGGCACCTCATTTTTTGTGATATAAACGACCTGAACAATGCCATACAGAAAAATTCATATAGGTAATTAAAAGTGTTTTCCATGCGCTCATTTCCCTTGAAGATGCATGTATTCTCAGAGCTCTGGTGATTCAGCTTTTTAAAAATATTTAAGAATCTTTCAATAAAAGAGCTCTTTGGAAGGGCTTTGCAACACTGTTTCTGACAGGGACATAAATAAGGAGAGCAAAGAGTTGACAGAGTAGGAAGCACTGGTCACAATGTCAGCTGTGCCTCCTCCTCCTTTTGTACTCTCTACAGATTTGAAAGGTCAGAAAGACATGGAACAATGCCCATGTTCTAAGAAAAAAATGGGTAAGAAAGGTTAAAAAAAGTTTTGTTGCCAATGGACTTCAGGAATTTTCTTCCTTTTGCTTCACAAAGCATTGAGCTGTCTGTGTTTTGTGGGATTTGGTACTTTGTGGTTAACATTTGCTGTGATTGGTTGTGGCACTCTAAAAAACCAAAAGGAAAGTTCACCTTTAAGATACATACTTTTAGCAGCTGTCCTATATGGTACAAACTGCTGTCCAAAATTCATTTTTTCAGCAAGAGACTTTAAACAAAAGTTTTCCTTTGTTACAATAAAAAAAGAAATCTACTTTAAATGATGTGCAACACAACCCTTCCACTGCCTGGGTGAAGGAAACTCTTCAGTCAGAGAAATTCCTGTTTCTTCTGTCTTATCCCCCTTCATGTTTACTCTGCATTACCATATTTATTCCCATTCTCTGTTCTTCACAGTGGCTATCTTCTGGCATGTCAAATAAACACATTTTAAAGAGACTTCGTTTTTTTAATGGAAAAAGTTCTTCAGTCAAGGGACACTGACCATAAGGATTTCTATTTCTTTAAATCTTAAAATGGAATAAAACTATTGAGCAGTGGCGAACAGCAAATACAACCAGGCTCTGAACAGATTTGTGGCTGGACCTTAATCACAAAAAAATATAATGCTGGTACAAACTGAGGAAGACAAAGAGCTCATTTGCTGGAACTGCCTGGGCACAAGCTGCAAACATGCTGCAAACCCTGGAGAGCTGGAGTGACAGGAGACCCCAGGAGCAGTTTGTGTGCAGGAGACGACACCAACCTCCCAGGGTGGGTGGATGTTGGATTTACTCCAACCTGAGCATAGCTCAGAGTCCCATAACCTCCTGGCAGCCTCCACAGGCCGTGGTGCCTGCCTTCCTTCCCCAGGGAAGGACTCGGGGTGGCTGGCAGCCCTGTCCCAGCACAGACACCCCATAAATCCAGAAGGCACCTTGAAAATGTCACCCCAACCACGACCAAGGGAGGACAGACCCAAACTAACCCACCCCCAGAGGTGTCTGTCCAGCTGATCCTGGAGCCTCCCCAGGAAATCCTATTGCTTCCCTTCGAAGCTCAAAGACAGGGAAAACTGATTGCTGCCTTGGCCCTCCCAGCAGCTTCACATCCCACCCCTCGTTGTGGAAGCTGTGCTAAAACTGCTCCGGCGCTGCGTGTTGCTTAAGAGACACATTTTGGCTGCCCCTTTTCCAGCGTTTACATCTCTGTTACCCAGCAGGTGCAGAATACTCAGGTCTGCATCAGCCCTCTGGTTTGCCTTTCCACCGAGCTATCAGCCCCAAACTGCAGCTGCACTACCTGTCTGGACTGAAATTAATCCAAATCTTCTGTGCGTCAGTGTGGGGGCAGAATTGCCTTTGCTCAGCAGGCTGCAAATGCACTCCCCAGTCATCCAAAGCTCTGCCTACAGCCAGCTCTAATTTTACTCTATTTTGTTTATGCTGGAGTGGCTGGGCTGGTATTTTTTTCATCCCTTCCACTTAATCTGCCTTTGTCTTTCTAATAACATCTTCTAATAATATCTTCGATCCTGATTTATTTATAGCTACTGCCCTTTTATTCAGGTATTACTGCTGAAAGTGTTCTAAAATTGAGTCCAATTACTGGGAAGGTGCCGGGGGTAAGTCACTTATTTGTGGGTTAAGTCTTAGATTTGAAATACCATTGAGATGGATGGATTTTCTGTGTTGTTCCTGCTCCTAGTCACACAGCAGTCTGGATGGGAAGGGATTGCAGTGGGGGGGAGCAGCGTGGGTGTGTGCCAGCACGTCTTTCTGAAAAACTTACAATCTCCAAGGAAAAGTGACTGATAGAGTGTCTTTATTTCCCTGACAGGTGGTACTTAGCATAGGGAAGCTGCATCGGACATGCTCAGTCCCTTCACGCTCCAATTAAAGGAAACAAATGGTCAACAAAAAGCACAGGGAGAAATCCATCCCAAAGATGCTTTTTTGTGCCCATCTCAGTTTGCAAACACTGCTGCTTGTTTGTCTTTTCTTGGTTTTTTTAAATGACAGATCTCCTCGTGAGATGTTGCAGCAATGTGACAGAACAAAGAGGCATCTGTGACTTGGCACTAAGGTAGGAAGGGAGCTTCACCTTCATCTCCCATCCTGGGAGAAGCTAATTTCTCTTTCTCCTGCCACTGAGATCTGTTTATCTTAGAGGTGCAAAAAACGTGGGCATGAGGCCAGTAATTTCTCCTTTAGTCCCAACACAAACTCTAATGAAGCTAAAATGAAACATTTGTTTAACCTGTATATGAGACCCTCCAGAGAAGCATTTTTAACACTTCCTCCAAGCTCTTTGTCCTTCCCACTGGAATATTTTTGCTTTTATTTTTCCTCTCCAATAGGCAGCTCCTATTTGTTGACATTATAAGATGTTATTACCTAGGAAGTCAGCACCTGGTCCCTATATAGAGAGGAAAATCAGTAGCAGAGCTGAATGAAAGAAGTAATTTTGCTTCCTCTGTTGTTTTTCAGCATGAAATATTTGGCATGAAATTAAGATTTTAAAAAAAAAAATATTTCTTTTTGCACATCAAATGTAGGCTACAAGAAAAATTAGCTTGCATATGGAAATAGTCTTAATTATTGCACAGGAGCTTCACGTCTGCCAGTGTCAGTCAAAATGAATGAGACAACATATTTCTATAGAGCATCAGCACTGCAAGTAGCAAAAGAAGCCCAGAATTCCCACGAAGGAAATCTCAGATTTTTGTTACCACAGGTATTTAAGTCTCTCTTGAAAACCAGTAACCAAAATAGTCCTTGCAGTGGGTTATACCAAAACCATTCTGCATGTGTAAAGCATAGAAGAAATTAAAACTCAAAAAAAAAAAAAGGAAATTAAAACAGCAGATCTACAGAATCCTTGTGGACACTGAGGAGAAAATTGTGTGGGTGGAAAGCAGAGGGAGAAGCAAGTTGGCAACACAGGGGAGGCCCCAGCACATGGAGAATACGGGGATTGGAAGGGTTTAACAGGAAAAAAAACAAAAAATAAGAAAGAAAAAATAGACCTCAGGAATATGCTGGGCTCACAAACCTTAGCGAGAAAGAACTGAACTCCAAGTTTACGGAAGAGTTTGGACTGAGTTAGCGAGGAGCCCGTCAAAGGATTGTGGTGACTGTGAGCAGATATTGCAAGGCAGCAGTTGGACATTTTCAACTCAGCTTCAAGGGAGCAGAGCTCTTTTGACAACATTCATGGAAGAAGAGCAACAGAGAGCAGAAGATTTTGTATGGGTTCTACTACGGCCAACCATGAGAAGCAGCAGGAGAAACCTCTGAATGCAACCACTGCTACAGCACGAGCTGCAGTGATCAGCCGGCACCCATGGACGATTTATCCAGGGCACCAAAGGATGGTTTATCCAGGGCACCAATGGATGGTTTATCCAGGGCACCAGTGATTTATCCAGGGGCACCAATGGACATTTTATCCAGAGAAACCAAAGGATGGTTTATCCAGGGCACCAATGGATGATTTATCCAGGGGCACCAATGGATATTTTATCCAGAGGTACCAATGGATGGTTTATCCAGGGCACCAATGGGTGGTTTATCCAGGTGCACTAATGGATGATTTATCCTGAGGTACCAATGGATGGTTTATCCAGGGGCACCAATGGATGATTTATCCTGAGGTACCAATGGATGGTTTATCCAGGGGCACCAATGGATGGTTTATCCAGAGGTACCAATGGATGGTTTATCCAGGGGCACCAATGGGTGGTTTATCCAGGGCAAATTCTCCACACGATGGGTGCCTGGTGCTGGAGCACAGGATCAGCTCCTAGGCTGCTGTAGCACTTCCTCTCTCCTCTTCAGCACACTCCCCACTGCAGGATCCTGCACTTCCAGGGCCCCATTTGATCCCTGCCCGAGTCCATCTGTGGTAGGGGAGGGCTCCTCTCCACTGGTGTGAGGCAGAAGAGGCTGGGGACGTCTGCTCAGATCCCCGTGTGCACTGGTGACAGCCATCACACACCTCCAGGACTCTGTATCTTTCTTTTCCCTCCCTTCCCTGGTCCCTCCTTTCTTCCCCCATCACTGCCAGCCACTTCCAAACAAGAATTTTGTTTCCATTTACAATCCCTTTTAATCTGGCTCCTTCATTTTCACTCAGATCCTTCCTTTCCCCATTTCTATGATTTTCAGTGTGACAGAACGACACTTCTGACAGGCAACCTCCCCACCTCCCTTCATTCTGGGCATGCTTTTTCAGCCAATTAATCTAACATCATGTACCATTTAGCTTTGAGAGGCTGGTGTGACTCCTGAAGGAGACAAAATGTGCTGCTGGGAACAGAGGGATGGGGGTGATGGAGAGGACCATGAGGAGGCTCCAAACTGTCTGAATTACTCATCAGGAGGGTGCCAACATGAAAGCCTGGAATATCTTCCTTCTCCATCTCCTTCCTCGCAGACACTGCTGACACACGGCTGTCATTATGCCACAGAGCCATTTTGTTAAGTGAGTGTGTGATGGGATGAGGGACAAAGCTCTGCTGAAACGCTCTCAAGTAGGGATTATGGATGTGTCTGTCAGGCTCCCTGACAATCCCTTCACTTAATTAGCAGGTAGGAACAATACTAAATACTAGCTGGGGAGAGATTGCTCTTCCCTTCTGAATATGCCTCTCTAAAAAGAATAGACACATTTTCAAGATCAAAATAAGTAATTTGGTTTTAAAAAAACATAGGAAAAAGTACACAAATCCAATGTTCTTTCACATCCCCTCCTTTCAGTAACATTTTCCTCTCAGTTTGAAATGTTTAATGTTTGAAACGCTGCTGAGTCACATGAAATAACATGCACAACATTCTAGAAACTGCAGCCAAATTTCAAACCCAACCATTCTACCTGAGTTCTGAAAGAATTTGGTTATTTTTCTTTGATTTTTTTCCCCAGATTTCAGTTTCATTCAGTTTTAACTTGTTCTGGAAAAAGCATCCTCAGCTTGCCCTCAGAACCTCCTGCTCTATAATGTTTGGACTTCTAGATTGTGTTTCTGGATTTTTAATCTTTAAAATTGCCAGGGGTTAGAAATTCTCTCTTCTTGCTCTACTAAACAACATAATATTGCAATTCTACAGATTAATTCCTTAAGATTCATTAACTGTGATTTAAATCATGGGACTCATCACTGCAAACATGCAGATAAAAAAGACTCTGATTTCTTAGAGCATCCTTTTCCCTGGGCAAAAAAAATTCTGTGTAAGAGCAGTATTGGGTCATCACCTCCCCGGTATTAGGCATGACAAGAACAGTGAGATTTTAGCAGCGCTCTCTTGGATGTCACAGTTGTTAAATGATCCAAATCTGACCACTCTAGGGAAGTTTCCCTGTAAGCAACAGTGTCCATAACCCCTCTGACAGCTGGCCTGTCTGTGAGCCTCTCTGCACCTCTGCTGCTCAACTTCCCGTCGTTGTTTTGTTCCTATTAGCTTACAACAGACCACTGAGTGAAAAGCCTGAAGGAGTCTGTGCCACTGTGTAGGAAGGACCTTTAAAAAAGCAAATGCTGGCATGTGAGAAGATTTCACAGGCTGTACTACGGTGGCATCAGCCTGTTGAGCTGTTAGCAGTTCCTAATATCAGCTCATCAAACACTGCTGTCTCTGGTTTGGAAATGACAAACGATTTTGTACTTGGAGTGTGAACCTTGAGAGCAATTTGCTTCAAATGCAGACGGAATGCCCTCACCCCTTACACTGGAACAGGAAAATGAAGTTGGGAAAGCAGCTCTGAAGGATGCTGAGCAGGGATGTGTGCAACACTTAAAGGGGGGAAAAAAACAGCAAAAACCAGAAGTGACACTTTTCTGACAGCTTCACAAAAGAAGAAGGACAAGAAGTTAATCTTCACTCATGTGGTTTATGAGATTCAGCTCCAGCCCAAGGCAGTTTGTTTTATTAAAAACAACAATTAACAATGCCGGCCAAAGCCTTGCTGCAAAATCCAACAGAAGACTTTCCTCTTCTTATAATGTGACGTTCAATAAACAGAACAAAAAAAAATTAAGTAGGCTCTCCTCTTCTGTATTATTTTTGGCTTTTTGAAGGGGATTTAACACCGATTTTAAAATAAATATGTAAAAGTTTGATTATTTTTTGCACACAACATTGTGAATCTGTCAAGAGGAATGGATGCCATGGCCTTTGCTCCCAGGTTCTTGAAATAACTGTTTGTGATACTAAGGAAGAGCCTGGGTGTCTCTGACACTTCTTTCATTACCCACTGAAAAAGAAAATAGATGTTGTGTAAACTAGAGCCTTGTGGGCGCTAATAGCAGATTCTCACATGGGATAAACATATGTTCAGTTTGCTCAGAGCAAGCGAATTTCCCATCTCACTACAAAAAAAACCAGATAAAAGCCTTATTTTAACTGATGGAAATTTCACTGTAGAACACACTGGTAATTACTTGCAATATTCAGTTCTCTTCCCCTGGATGTTCAAGTGGGTGATGAGAAAAACAGTGTGGAATTCTGGCTATTTATTATCCATCTTGAAAACACCTGAAGCATCCAAGTTCTTTTGCCTTTTGTGGATTAAGATTCAATGTCAAATTTGAAGATTGCTGAAAAACCAAGGCGCGAGTAAAACCTGAAGGGATCAGTGCTGAGTTGGAGAATAGGCCAAGGGAAGTCTGGGTGTGGATTCTTTTGTGCTAGAACAGAAAAACGAGCTCACAAATCTCAGGAGAACATCCCGCCACCCGCTTCTGTCGTTTCAAAGATACCTTGATGTTTAACCTTCAAACTGCACTGCAACAGCTCTTCTCCCACTCCAGCATTTTGGTTCCTGCGCTTAAAGCCAGCACAAAACTGTGCAAGTGAGAGGGAAAACAAACAGCGTAGGAAGAAAATATTCCGTTTTCTTTGGTGACTCTTGCAGGGTTTGGTCTGTGCTGAAAACAGTGGAGGATCTTTTTTCCACAGAAAGGGCTGACAGTTCTTCTTGGGGTTTTCCAAATTTTCAGATCATGTCCCAGATATTCCCCACTTCCCCAGCTAGCCTGGTTTTAGAAAAAGGTTGAAAACCCTGCACCACTTGATGGTTATTTCTGAGAACACAGTGAAAGTTACAGGTGCTCTCATTCAGTGTTGCTGCCCATATGAGTAAGGTGGCTCAAGTCTCCAAATCGTTCCAGATTTACAAATGCAGACAGACAATGGGATCCAACATTTCCAGTACCTCAGACCCTTGAGATTCCAACCCTGACATAAGCCTGTATCTATAAAGACCTTCCCCCAACTTTTAACAAACACTCTGTGGTATCTTTTGGCCTAAGCCTGACTTATGAATTCACATGGGCACAGAGCAGGAGCCATTTAAGCATGATATGCTGCAAAACCAGAACTTTTCTATTCATGTGGCATTATTCAAAGCTTTTCTTTATGTCTGTGCAATTGGAAACAGTGGAAAATAAGTCTTGGTCATAAATAAGGTCAAAGTAAGGGTAGACTAGAGGGATTTGGTAGAATACCTAAAGCAAGATTTCATTACAAGGACTGACAGCCTGAAATACTCATGCCAACTCATTTTTACCCTCCATAATTTTTTTAATGTGGTTTCTTACTACAGGAGTTTTGTGATACACAGCAGAAACTGTGTGACTGCCAGATTCCTCATGACACGAAACCAGCAGTGAATCAAATGTCAGCACATCCTTCTCTCCCTGGCTTGGCTCATGGTCGCACAGAAAGGCACCTCGCTTTGGCCATTTGGTGCTTTCGCTGCATTCATCAGATTTTGGCATCAATTCCACACCCAGTTTTTCTCTCTCCCTCCATCCTCCCACAGCATAGCCCCTTTGTGCAACTCTGAGTTTTGGACAACACGCCTGCCTCCCCTACTTCTCCCATCTTGGAGCATCACTGAATAGGAGATACCAATGGCTATTGCTTTGTTGCTGGAAGAGGTATCAGTAAGATCTATTTGGGAGAAAATTTAATGGGTTTTTAAAAAACAGCAGAAGTACCCGAAATGCACTTTAAATACTTTCAGACAACTTTGGAGATTCGTTAGTGCTGTTAAAGCCTGGGGATAAGTAACATGCAGAGTAGAATAGGAGTGGGACCTGAGCTAACGATGATAAATCTTGGATAAAGAATTACTTGAGTTGTGAAAACATTGAAGAAGACCAAATAAAATCAAAACCACTCCTAGCTGCCATTTTTAGTTTTTCTTTAGGAACCAATGCCTAGTTTGGCCATATTGTCAGCTCACAACATGTCACCACAGATCTCCTACCATCTTTTCCCTCCTGATCCACATTTGCTGTTTAATCAGGGTTCCCCTTCCAGCTGCCACACACCTGTTACTGAAGGAGGGGAGCAAGTTTGTAGTGCCAGGATGAGTGAGAGAGGCATTGAAATAAAGGCTGAACAAAGATAACTGTGAACACGAGGCCCTCCAGTAGTAATTCCTAAATAATACATCAGGGAGGAGAAAGACAGATATGGAATAAACTGTGAAGAAGTAAAACAAGGTTATCACAGCTGAGTTGGGAAATATCCCTAGAGGACAGCTGGGTGAGAGGGAAGAAGGTGGGATTACTTGAAGGGCAAATCAGGGAGGACTGGGTTCAATATTAGAGTGAGTTAGTTTAAGCTAGCCTGGCACAGCGAGAAGTTGTGTAATCATGCAATGTGATTATTGATCTCTGCCCTTCATGCTGCTCAGTGATGAAGTGCCTGGAATACAAATGGGGGTTTTTAGTGGATTCCAGCTATTTTAAAGAAATGTTTTGAATATACAGTCACTTCTGAGCCACCAACACGACCACCCTGTGAGACCAACAGCTGTGGTCATGAGCAGAGGGGAGAGGGAAGGGGAAAGGGGAAAGAAGATAAAAAAAAAGAGGAAAGAAGGGGAAAGAAAAAGAGGAAAGAAAGGGACAGGAGAA